>JAYXIM010036898.1:0-52843 GCA_037575425.1 Anastrepha fraterculus | reverse complement strand
GGAAGCTCAAAACTTAACAAAAAATTAAATAAATTAGCAAAAAAGATTTAATTGATTTTAATGATGAATTGCACGGAAACCATCATGTAACCAGAATATATTTGAAAAAAGGAAAGAAAAATATTATGTGCATGAAAAATTATTAACCATTTATGGAAGTACGTACTCATCTTTATTTAAAAAAAAATATATATATATCAATCACTCAGTTATAAAGGGTCTTTCAAAAGACGCGTCTAGATGTTGTTTTAAAATAAAACATGTACAAATTCAGATCCTTTCAGCTTTCACTATTCTTATTCATTTTTAAAAAGTATCCATATGTGAAAAATAGAAATCATTTAAATGTCCGTCATAAGCACGTCAAACTGGTAAAATCTGTCAAGCAGTCAATTCATGAAAGCCGAATTGTTTAGAACATCGAGATATCAATGTTGAAGGTTGTTCAACAACACTATAGAAAGCTTTTGTGCATTATGCTTTGCATTCTTTAAATTTCACTGATCCAATTCCATCCTATAAAAGTCGGTGCTTGCCTATTAATCTAAAACCACTAGATATTAGAAGGACTATTCCCTCCATCACTTTCCTTTCCAAATTTGATAAGTGCGGTCATTGACTCCCCATTGCTACTCGACAAAATTAATTCAATATTCCTCAGCGAAGCTTACAGAATCAGGATTTTTTCTGGTTAAGAATGGCAAGAAATAATTATGCTTCAATGCTGCGATTTCTAGAGCTTCGGGAGAATTTAATTCGCTTTTAAATTATATTGGCTTAGATTTTTCTTCAACAAAGAACCACTTAAAATGGGTACTAAATGAATTGTTGAACTAAATTCTTAGTATTATCTAATAATCTTGTAAAATCTGTAAATTATAAGAAATGTCACCTTTTTACTATCATTCATTGCAATGAAACTAGATAATTATAAGTTTAATTTAACTTTGATTAAATTATTTAGCATTAATCTATTTTTCATAGTCTGTAAGAAATACTGAATTTTTTAGACTATTAATTGAATAAATAAATAAATATCCTCAACAGAATGCCCAATTTCTGGTCTTCCAGTCCTTTTTCTATGCTTGACGGAACCAGTTTCTTGAAATTTGTTTACCAAACTTCGATTTGTCGACTCATTGGACGATTACTTCTACTAAAAAAATTACGAACTTTGCGATATGTTGTTCTTAAAATTCGATAATTTTCATAATAACTTTAAATAACGTCCGGTACCGTCTATTCACTACTGATATCTAGGCGCAACTTTTGAGAGACCCTTTACTTGATACTGCGCAAGGAATGTGAGTCATGTTTTTCTTTGAAGCGTCGCTGACGACCGACACGTTCCCACGACAGTCGGTTCTTCGTAACCGGAACGACCTGGATTCATATTTGGCCTAGGACTGTCACTTCAGCAGTAGGGAATGCCTATGCCGCTACAACAACAACAACCGCCATTAAGTTCAGAGTTTTGTCGTAGATAAAGAGGCACATCAAAACTTTAAATTGTGGTATACCAATAGAAATTCCAATGTTTTACTAAAGACACCATAGATTTAGGTACACTTTTCTTAAAATAATTTTGCCAGTTTTATTCCTTGCTTTGCACTTATTATTAATTATAACATAATAAGCTAATATATAAACTAATAATAATCAATTTTTTAATTGTCGCATTATTTTATTTGATTTTGTGTGATTTGAAAATTTGTCCTGTGATTTCTCAAGAATTCTCGATAACAATTTTGTATGGCATACAAATCTGTATTCCATCTGTGTTTGAGTTAAATGAAGAGCTTTTAATTTTTCTATTTTATTTTTTGTTTTACATGAAACGATATCCAGGTACCTCAAGAGAATAAGGTGGGCCGAAAATCTAATTAATTTTGTTTTCTATTTATAAGCGCATGTTTGTATTTTTAATCACTTTTTCGAATATTTTAGATTTTGACGAATTGCATTTTGTTGTTGTGATTTTCAATAATTTAAGTTTCGTAGTTAGTGAAAAGACTAATGGAATAAAAGCTATTTTACTTCTTACTAGGTAGGATACGGTACACTAGACAAGGCTAGTTTACTGGGGCGGCAGCACTTGGTCGGGAAAAACCCGAGTCATTCCGGTAACGTAGAACCGGCTGACCGGTGTACTAAACATATGCCCAGTATGTGAAGGCACCCCGCACGACACTTACTACCTTCTCCCCTTCAAACCCGTTCAACACGCTTCTCTGTCTGAACCCAACCTGCCGATACAGCAAGTTTAGTGGGCCTACCGTTAGATGAGCTAGACGAAGGTCCGGTAACAGGGTTAAGTATACTGCTACAACAACAACAAAAACAGGAAATGGTATATGATAGAAATAGAAAAATTGTGTTTAATATAAACAAAGACTAAAAGTTTATATTAAAATGATTCCTAAAGCTTATATTTTTTTAAATGTATGCCGGCCATAAATGTGCGACCTTCGGCCACGACTTTGAAACCGTTTTAAAATATACCGTTGTATAATATAAGTAAAAAATCACAATAATTTACATAATGTAAATCATTTCCAGGAACTTTAACTCACAGTTTAGAAAAGCAGTACTTACAACAGCAGTCAATTGGAAAACAAAATGTTGTTTTGCCATTATTATCGGAAATTGTCGGTGCGAGTATACTTAGCTCACAATTATCATCGAACTTTAGATTCAACATCAAAACCCACACCACACAATTGGAAGCAAGTTCGATCAAACACTTAAATAAGGAAGGTATTTCCAAATTAATTGAATATATTACAATTCATTTATAGCCGAAAAAATTTCATATTTCTACGACTACGGTATATTTCTGGTAGATTAAGTCATTCTGACTATTTTTGATAAATGAAGTTATCGTCAGTTTATCTGAATTTGCTTTCAATTCAATCGACACAAAAATTTCTGATTGCGTTACTAGTGAAATACTATCTAATATATGAAGCTAATAATAGTCTCATTGGAAAGTTTTAGATTCTATATATACGCATATATTAACATACAATAAAACTACATGATTTACAAACATTCTACCTACTTACTTAGAACGATCAGCCGATTGGCTACTGCAAACCGGTGCAAGTAGCCAATGGACTTCTTTTACTTCTGAGTGTATACTCATTTAAGGAATTTCGTGAACAATTGTTGTTTTAGTTAAACTTTATAAGAAATGTGTAAGTTAATATGCCTTTCCTCCACCCACTTTATACATAAAAGTATAAAAAAATTTGCAGCCAAATCTTATCGTTCGTAGCCAAAGATGTAGAAAAAAAGGCAACGGAAAGAGTTTAGGTAGCTAGCTTATTATGTTCCGGTGAATATTGAGAATAATGCTCGTAATGGGGAAAACAATTGTGAAGAGCGCAATATTTATGCAGTAAGAAGTTTAGGATGAACAATTGAATAATACGTACACATATTCATTGAAAGGTATATCGAAAGGTAAAAAACACACATGAAATTAACATTATTCTATAAGGAGTCGTGATTTGAAAATCTGAAAACTTAATTGCCTTGTTGATCTAATGAATTTATCGGTTTTAGCAGTTAAATTGAAATTTTCTTTAAACCAATTTAAATTATTTTTCTTTATTTTTCACTTTATTTTATATAATGCCTTGTGCAGTTCTAAAAACTTGAAGTTTGTTTCCACAAAATAAAATAATTATACTGAAAATATTTTATTTTATTTGTTTTTGCGTTTTTAAGGCAAAATATTCTCGTTTTTAGACTCCAAATTGCTTAGTTGTTCACTTTATTAAATATTTTTTAAATTAAATAACCTTTTAAGTATCAAAATGCCAAAAAAGTTGTTGAAATTAAACTTGCCTCAGTTTGAAATTTTACCACCGACTTGATATTATAACTAACGTGTTGAACTTTCGTTTTAAATAAAAGAATACCTGCACGCTAGTGATCGTGCCACTTAGAAAATAGTGCAATTGCGCCGACCTCCATGATCTGACAGGAGTTAAGTGGGGGGTCCTTGTGGCCTAAACCTACAAACGATGCTGTTGCAATGGTAATAGTGGCAGCGCTAAAGACCTGTCTGCAACGCTTAAAATAGCTGCTTGTTTGAGGTGTATAAAAATAGGTCTTGTTCAACACAGTGACCCTCCACGGCCTTCAGATAACACTACGTATGAAGCGCGCCACTGGTGGTGACCGCGTTTGTAATGAAAAGTATGTAGTTTCGTGACTAACATTCACAAAAATATTTTGTAAATGCAATTTTTATTTTAACAAATAGCAATTTACTTCTAATTATAAAAATAGTCATGTAACTTACTGGGTATATTAAATATTATATTTTATTGTTTCATGCCATTACATTTACACGCACCCACTCGCTTATAGCCTTTTCTACCAGAGATCCGTCAATGCCATTTGTTTGCACATTACAGCTTACTATAAATTGGCGCTTGTAACGTTTGCTCCATAGATCTGCTAATCGTTGTGAATTAGAGGCGTATTCCGGTCCAAATAATGTCGTGCTCGAAGGCAACGCACTCGTACCAAAGGCTGGAAAGGCAATACCCATTTCATTCAGGCTTTCTTTTCCTTGCGGGGATATGAAAACCATTGCCGCTGCATTCATCCGCAACATACGAACTGTGAGCTTTATGCCTTGAATATCTAATTGTGTACTGCAGGAGGTAAAGCCGGTATCTTCATGGTTGCTTTTAGGCGGTGCACAAACTTTATCATTAACCATTTCAGCTTTCAATCCATTTGAGTCCATTGTTCTCAGTTTTGCTGTTAGAAAACAAAATTTCAAGCTTATTTTGCTTTGACGAAGCAAGTCATGAAATTACAATATAGTTAAAAATATACAACAAATGAGTGTCAAAAATAAGGGCGATGCCGGACCATAATAATTTGAAATGAAAGTTGTCAGTTTTGTGGAGACTTCATGCATTTGATGCAAGGCGAATTGAGTATTCTATCACTCTCAAGAATGGCAGAATGACGATTGCGCCTTCCGAATTCGCCGTGTCGTAATAGCGGATGAATAAACAAGCAAATTAAGGGGAATTACTTGTGTGTCAAGAAGAAGCAGAGAACGTTAACGCACAAAACTAAATTTGGAGACTTTTTATTAATTTTTGCTTTCACAATTTACCACATGGCACTTGGTTTTCATTAGTTTGATTAGTTTAAATCTCACAAATTACAATATTACCAAGCCATTCACTGAATTTTCACGAACATGTAATTTCTCTTACTTTTGTTTGTTTTGTATTGCGAACTGAGCTGATGTCAGACTTGTCAGAATCGCGAACAACAAAGTAACTGTTTTTAATGGTGCCTCCTGAGATATTCTATTCGACTTGTATCATTCCTGCATTTGAAGTACGCATAGACTCGAATTCACACAAGTTGAATTCGCTATAGCAACTAGTTTGTGTTTTTTTCTTGCGATTTCCCGGTTCATGTCAAAGTGCTCTTTCTATAAATTCGCCTTCTATACTACACATCGAATATTATAAAATACAAGATTGCTGTATTTAAATAAATAAACAAAAATAAGAGGATGAGTACGCGGAAATAATGGAAACTGTCAAACACAAGAAATTATATTCGCACACACTTACGTGTCGTGCCATCATCGGCCAAAAACTGCATTTGGAGGTATTCTTATGATTGAGCTTTCACAATTCAACATGCGTCAATTAATTCTTCTTAATTTGTTTAGTTAAATAATCTCAGATCTTAAAACCACAATACTACCAAGCCATAACTTGAATATTTTCAAACAATTTGGTTTGTTTATCTGCAGTGCTGACGTCAACGGCTTTCAAAATCGCTAAAACTAAAATATGTATGCAATCTCACAACTAAGCGCTTTAATTCTAAATTACATACTAACTTAATTACATATCTACTTAATAAGAGAGGAAGTTGCTTTATTAATATTCCAATATTATCGCAATAAATCGCTGCAAAAACTTAGAAATAGAAAATTGCGATTTATTTGAAAATGCTGATATGAAGATGGGTTCAAGTACTATATCCATTTTCAGTGGATTAAAATTTCAAGTGCAACCATGTGTTTAGATACATATGTCAATGAATGCTGTGGCAACATTTGTAGTTTAATTGTCATTTTTCCCTACACGTGCCACAATTGCTAGCGGTTCGGAATTATTTTTGATTGTGATATTCTTTATGTAAAAATTTAAAAATGGCAAAAAAACAGATTAAACGGAAAGCTCCCGATGTTATTGAACAAAAGAAACTTAAAGATGTTGAACCGGAATCGGTAATTGAAGATGATGAGGACTTACAAGAGGTAAGAACTTGTTTTTGATTAATTATTTGGACACGCTCATTGTTGTTTTTCGTATAGAATTTGTTACAGAAAATTTCAAATGAAAATTTGGATAGTACGGATGATGAAGGAGTGGATGGGTCTTACAAATCCGATGATAGCGATGAATTGGAATTTGAAAGTGACGAAGAAGGTAATTATGCATCTAAATGGGATGCTGAAATTGCGTCTGAAAACAGCGACTTAGAAGAAGCAAACGAGGAGGAAGATGAAATAAACGAATCAGATATAGAAGATATATCTGAAGAAGATGATGATGAGGAGTCGTTTGAAAGCGACGAGGATTCTGATAAGGAACATTTGAAGGTAGGCAAGGCGAAGGTTTTGAGCAAGAAAAACAAACCAGATAGAGGTACTGAGAAAAAGTCCTTAGAACCTAGCACATCTAAGACTGCGAAAAAGTTACTTGAAGTGCAAAATGGAAAAACAAACCAAGCGCTCAGTAATTTCCATGAGGAAATCAAAGGGCCGGTCGTTGCCTCTGGCGCCCAAGAAAAAAAGGCGGAATATGAGGATTCGGATACCTCTGATGAAGAGGATATACGTAACACAATTGGTAATATTCCAATGCAATGGTACGATGAATACAAACATATTGGTTATGATTGGGATGCCAAGAAAATAATGAAAGCACCTAAAGGAGATCAAATCGATGACTTTTTGCGTAAAATTGAAGATCCGGACTTCTGGCGTAGTGTAAAGGACCCACAAACTGGACAAGAAGTTGTGCTTACAGATGCCGATATTGAGCTTATCAAACGCATCAATTCTTCACGCGTTCCCAATCCAGAACATAATGAATACGAACCATGGATAGAATGGTTCACATCCGAGGTGGAGCGGATGCCTATCAAAAATGTTCCCGATCACAAACGTTCTTTTCTCCCATCCTCGTCTGAACGCAAGAAGGTGTCGCGTATGGTACACGCTCTTAAAATGGGTTGGATGAAAACTACGGAGGAGGTGGAGCGGGAGAAGAAAGCCGCTCGCGGACCGAAATTCTATATGCTATGGGAAACCGACACCGGTCGAGAACAAATGCGCCGCATTCATGATCCAGTGTCAGCTCCGAAGCGTGATTTACCCGGTCATGCTGAGTCGTATAATCCACCACCAGAATATCTGTTTGATGAAAAAGAAGAGAAGGAGTGGCTGAAGTTGAAGGATGAACCGCATAAGCGCAAATTACATTTCATGCCACAGAAGTATAAGTCATTACGTGAAGTGCCTGCTTATCCACGTTACGTACGCGAACGTTTCATGCGTTGCCTGGATCTGTATTTGTGCCCACGAGCGAGGCGCACAAAGTTAAATATCGATGCGGAATACTTAATACCGAAACTGCCTTCACCGAAAGATTTACAACCATTCCCAACAGTGGAAAGTTTGGTGTATCGCGGGCACACCGACCTGGTGCGTACAATCAGCGTTGAACCGAAGGGCGAATATGTTGTTTCCGGTTCGGATGACAAAACCGTCAAAAGTAAGTGAACACGTTCGAAAAATTAGGTATTTGTCCATAATTTTTGATTAATGCAATTTGTTTTCAGTATGGGAAATCGCTACTGGACGTTGTATACGTACAATCGAGACTGACGACGTTGTGCGTTGTGTTGCCTGGTGTCCGAATGCCAAATTGTCCATTATTGCAGTGGCTTCCGGTAATCGATTGCTTTTGATTAATCCTAAGGTCGGCGATAAAATGCTTGTAAAGAAGACAGACGATTTGTTAGCTGAAGCGCCACAAATAGATACAATGGAGAGTGAGCGCATCAAAACGGCGGTGCAATGGTCTGTTGCCGAAAAGGAGGAACAAGAAAAAGGTGTGCGCTTGGTTATTACACATTTCAAGCCCATTCAGCAAGTGACATGGCATGGACGCGGTGATTATGTCGCTACCGTTATGCCTGAAGGTGCTAATCGTTCTGCGCTCATTCACCAGCTATCGAAGCGACGCTCACAGATACCATTCTCAAAGAGTAAAGGCCTTATACAATGTGTGCTTTTCCATCCCATCAAACCATGCTTATTTGTGGCGGTAAATATATTGAAATAGAGTTTTGTGTGAACAATTTAGTATAACTCTGTAATTTTCGTTTTCAGACTCAGCATAATGTGCGAATCTATGATTTAGTTAAACAAGAACTAATAAAGAAATTATTGACGAACTCAAAATGGATTTCGGGAATGGCAATACATCCAAAAGGCGACAATTTACTGGTATCTACATATGATAAGAAGATGCTTTGGTTTGATTTGGATCTGTCGACGAAACCATATCAGACACTGCGTTTGCACAAGAATGCGGTGCGCAATGTCGCTTTTCATTTACGGTATCCACTTTTTGCTTCAGCCAGTGACGATCTATCAGTGATAGTTTCGCACGGTATGGTTTACAAGTGAGTGATTGCTTTCATATCGATATATTCCTTGTTTTACTATATATTTTTTCGTCATTTTAGTGACTTGCTACAAAACCCCTTGATAGTGCCAGTAAAGAAGCTGCAGACACATGAACCACGCGAAGAATTCGGTGTACTCGATGTAGTTTGGCATCCAGTGCAGCCGTGGGTCTTCTCGTCAGGTGCAGATGCTACAATTAGACTTTATACGTAGTTTAATTTTTTATTTTATTTACCCTTGAATTACTTGTCTATTTTATAAACGCAACAACGCTGAAGTAGAAAAAGTAAAGTAAAAACATGTTATGTTGTGAAGGCATAAAATATAATATTTTCCATAAAGTTTTCTTTAATGCTGTACTAGGCCAAATAGGAATCCGGATCTTTCCGGTACCATAGACCTGATTGTATTGGGTCGGTGGTTGATACCAATATTGTGAGAATCATAAACAAACGCTAGTAATTGCAAGTATAAATACATTTACATGTATGTATCGTATATGCAATGGAGCCTGGAAAATCCAGTTCTGCTCCTCAAACTGAAGGGTTTTCCAATAACAGGTGTTATTTTGAATAGCCCGCTATTTCGGTAGATGCCACTTTTGAAGCTGTAATTTTTTGATATTTGACAAGTAGAAACTACGCCATTAATAAAAATGGAACGATATACGCTTAAATGGTGAAAATTTTCCAGAGATGGTTCGTAAAACTCGAACATTTTTGGGTCATCGTGAATAGCCAAAAATATTGCTGTTTTAGCCGAAGGTGTTGAAGAAAACCTAGGTTTGTGCATTCCTCGTCGTTCTTTGGAATTAGGCATTCCACCAACGTCATTACACCGTATTTTGCATGAAGATTTGGGGCTTAAGGCTTATAAAGTCCAGTTAACACAAGAACTCAAGCCGGGCGATTATCAACAACGTCGTGTCTTTGCTGATTGGGTCGTTGAAATGCATGAAAATTATCCGGAATTCCATCGAAAAATCATCTTGAGTGATGAGGCCCATTTCCACCTCGGTGGCTTCGTCAACAAGCAAATTTGTCCGATCTGGGGCTCAGAAAATGTAAGAGTTATTGTTAAAAAGCCTCTATCCTCACTGTGTGACTGTTTATGGTCCGGCGGAGTCATTGGACGTTACTTTTTCGAAAATGAAGCTGGAACAACAGTTACGGTGAATGAATTGCGCTATCGAGAGATAATTAATCATTTTTTATGGCCGGAATTGGATGGTATTGATCTGTACAATGTTTATTTTCAACAAGACGGGGCTACGTGCCACACGGCTCCACTTTGATGTAATTGCTTTTAGCAGTCCCAGGGTGGAATCAGCCGAAAAAAAACGGTGGGCTTTGGGCCAACACAAAATATTTTCGGTTGGTTGGAATAGATTGCGGATCAATGCTGTTGGGGATCGCCGAGTGTACACACAATTCATGTATTTTATCTGTCATAAATGTTTAAGCTTTGACGTTTGGATTCTATTTCTTGTTGATTGAATTCAATATTAACACTCCTTCCCAAAGAGTTCATCATCATATTGGAAAGTCCTCATATTGGGTGGACCATTGCCTTCTCTATAATGCGCTTCATTCTTCTCGACAGCCCGATTTCGCTCTATGTTGTGAGATTCTGATCTTTCGTATATCGTCTTCTACGTGCTGTAACCATCGTCGCCTTGGCCGGCCTCTCCTTGCTATTTCAGCATTTGGTTCAAAAGCTTTTTGAGCGCTCTTTCGCTACTCATTCTTATGACGTGTCCATACCACCGAAGTGTTGGGGCTTTATATTTATATTTACAGAAACTTTCTATGTCTTCAAATCTTCTGCAAGCCGCTGAGTTGTAAAGTAAGCTCTTTTACAGGTTGATTTTGCTAAAAGAAACAGAAAACATCATCAATTCATCGTATCTGAGACATCTTCTCTATCCGTCTGCAGATCCTGTTGAAGCCTTATGCTTATGCTTACAAGGTGGTAGCAGTAGTACGAAGGAAAGGAATTTCAATTAGAATGTAAACAAAACCAATCGCTTGGAAATGCAAACCACCAAAACGAAAGAAAAAGAAAACGACAAATCCGCTGTTCTACTAACACAACGTTATTTAAAAAATAGTATTTATATAAATTTTTTGATCAAAAATTACTTTTCTTTTCAATTTTCGCCCATCCTTACATGTTTTCATTCCTTTATTATTCCACTTGGGAACATAGGGCTGCAACAAAGCATTTAAGTCTTATTCTATAAACCGCTGTTCTCTTTACGACATCCCACGAAGGATAGAACGCCTCCAAGTGGTTCGTGGACGACCGGGTCGTCTGTGGGTTCCATTCCAATGCTGTTCTGCTAATGCTTTCCCTGTCCGAGAGTGTGCCCGACCCATCGCCATTTACGACCACTGATCACCTTTTGGATAGGATATTGCTCGGTGATCTGCCGAAAGTCCATATTTCAGAGATTACATTAACCTAACCTAACTTTTTAATTTTGATTACTAAAGTTGGCTTTTTATACATTATCGTCTCAGTTATCTCCCATAGGCTCTCTAAAATTACTCCATTGCAAATTACTCTCATAGTTCCACGTCGATCTGTGCAATCTTGTATTCTATCATTCTTCTTTACTGATAAATTTCGTCTACCTTCACAAATTCCCTCCTGAATAGGACACACACATACATTCCTGCCATCTTTACTTGGTACACAGGTACACCTTCCTTTTTTTCCTTCATGATACTCAAATCCTTAATGAATATCCGACTATTCAGTTTCTTGATACGTTTTTTTCGTGAATTCTAGTTAAACTAGTAGTCGTAGGTGCAGGATCTGTTCGATAAGTTGATAATTTGTAATACATAATGGCATTTGCGTGTCCAAAATAAAGGGTGATCAGATTGGAGGTTCTTTGTTTGATAGATCACGCGTGACTACTGCCAACCTAAATACATACTTTTTTCAGTATTCACTGACATTTTATCATGGAAAGACTTACGCCTCAATAACGTTTACAAATCGAACAATTGTATTAGCAAAATCGACGATCTGTGAAAAGTGTTCATCGTGACTTATTGGCTACGTCAATAAGCAAAATTGCCGTATTTGCGCTGAAGAACAACCTGAATTCATTCAAGCAACCCAAATAGCCATTACATCCATTGAAAACAACCGTTTGGTGCGGCCTATGGGCTGCTGGAATCATCGGCACATATTTCTTCAAAGACGAGGCTGTCGTCAATGTAACAGTGAACGGCGAACGTCAACGTCACGCGATAAGCAACTTTTTGATATCGGAAATTTAAGTTAAGTGATCTCCATAACATTTGGTTCCAACGAGACTGCGCTACTTGCCATACAGACCGTGAAACAATGAATTTATTTCGTCGTCGTTTCGGTGAGCAGTTTATCTCTCGTCTCGGCTCAGTGGATGGATCACCAAGATCGTGTGATATCACACCTTCGGACTTTTATTCGTGGGGGTACGTAAAGTCTAAATATATATTGTATATATATATATATATGTATATATATTATATAATTGGCGTGAACACAATTTTTGGGTGTTTGGCCGAGCTCCTCCTCTTATTTGTGGAGTGCGTCTTGATGTTGTTCCACAAATGGAGGGACCTACACTTTCAAGCCGACTCCGAACGGCAGATATTTAATCAGGTGCTCTTTCCTGGCAGAAATACACTCGGAAGTTTGCCATTGACTGCCGAGGGGCGACCGCTATTAGAAAAATGTTTTTCTTAACGAACCAACGTTCTCTCTGTGAATTTCGAATGGTGAATAAACCAGATTCTATTGAGGCACTGGAAGCCAACGATACTAAAAGTATTCACGAAATACTGACTGAAGTCCTCCAGCGAGTCATTCAAAATTGGTTTTTACGGATGGCCGAATCAGGGCACAGTTGCGGCCAACATTTGAAAGGGATTATTTTATAAAAAGTAAATGTCATGAATGGTTCTACGCAAAAAAATAAATAAAATTACCCAATCAAATTGAATTTTCGTTGTTTAATTGATCACCCTTAACTTACAAGGAAGGAAAATCCAGAGAACAAAGTGACATTTTTGCCGAACAAATTTCTAGTTCTAAAAAAACCAATTCTGACTGTATTATACGAGTACTAGGAAACTAGTTCAACGATCCTTTACTGAACCATTTATGCCAAGAGAGTCTTCTATCAAATTTACTTCAAACTTCAGTCGATCCTTATACTAAAAATGATGGAATAAAAAAATTGCGCAGATTGAAGTAGGAAAATGTGTGACTTTGTCGTGAGGTAATTCCATATGGCGTAAGTGAGGGAACAGGGAGTAAAGTGCCAAATGGTCGGCTTTGTAAACCATAATGAAAGGTTAGGTTAAGTTAATGTATGTAAAAGGAAGGGTAGAAATTCTTTAAAATTCTCCACTTGGAGATCCAATAATAATAAAAATAATAATAAATAATACAAGGAAGATAATAGCAAAGATAATATTAATCAAAAAGTTGTTTGTAAACGCAAAAATATAAGACAACTTCTACAATTCCGTCAGGTCAGCATCTGATTCTGTCAAATTCAGTGAAAACCAAGTATCGGTACCGCGATATTAACAATCACACGGAGGAGAGAATTTAGAAGGTTTCGTTATAATAGGTCTGTTCATGTAAAAATGATCGAGTAACTTGCCAGTAACTTAATTTCTGAGAATTCGCTCTCAAAGAGAAAAATATCAAAAAAAGTACGTGGACGCAAAACCAGTAACAATTTGCAAGCTTTACAAACAGTTGATTAAATTTTTGGCATTTTCCATTTAAGCACCATTTTTATTTAACTTTAAAATTTTGACTCGTCCCGCAAATTTTAATTTGTGTTTATTTTTATTTTGCGATGAGCTATTTTTCTCCCTTGAAAATACTTACAAGTAAAAATGTATCCAGTAAAAACTTGCATCTTCCCTCAAAATTAAAAGCCATTTTGCACTCTCACTTTCCCCTACGTTGCAAGTTTTTTGGGTACCTGAACACCAAAACCTGATAGTTTGTAACAATTGTTGCAAATTATTTTTCATGAACAGTTGAATGTTCGTTGAATGTCATTTAACACGTGGATGTTCATGAAGACCTAATATCAGAGCGGCTCTCAGCGATTTTGAAGGAAGCAGCTGTTTTGCTGATTGTTTTGGTGGTATAAAAAAATCAAAGCAACAATTGCTCATGTTAGTTCGTTGCCTAAACAACGCCTGATTGGTAGAGTGTAATGGTGATCACAGTCACCTACGTAAACGTACGCCTGTAAGTCCGTATCAGCTGGCACGATAAAACAACGATCTACAATGCTACGGAACGGAACGGTGGTGAGAATTCATTTACATGGGACTCTCATTAGTTTCATCGTGTCAGCTGACAAGGGCGTACGTTTACGTTGGTGAGCGTGAGCACCATATGTGTGAAATGAGCGTATAACAAATCTCGTATGACGTGAAGTTCCTCTCACAATTTTGTTTCGTAATGCCAAATATTGTAATCTGTCATCCTTGGCACAACCTTCATATTCTCTCAACCATGTCCATATACATATGTATTAAACATGGCGTTTTAAAACATAAGTTACCATGTTTTTCTCATGGGTTCCTCAAGGTGTCAAGGCAGCATAAATTATTTAAATGTAAATGTCAAGCTTAATATTAATAATACTTAAAACAATATTCTTTTTAATATTCCCATGCTTTTTCCAAATTAATAGTAGTGAAATTATCATCGCTCCACTTATAAAAATTCTTGCTGGGTAATTTCAAACATCTCCTAGTGTGTGCACGTGTGTATGCATGCATGTGTTGTTTCCTTTGTGCTATGTACAATGGAGCCAAGCGGCGAGCGCAATACATTTTCAAATCGCCCATCAAATTTTGCATTTGTTTGGTATACCTTTGTATTTGATTTTGGCCAAACTCAACAATAAAGAAAACGTATATGTAGGAATGCAAAAGCTCTCAGGCCTTACGATAAAGCCAAAATATTGTTCGGTTATCTTCGTGTATGTTTGGAACTTTGGTTAGAAGACGCAAAATGAGAGGTGAGGTGCGTATGAGTGGATTGTATGCTGAGAGCGCTTATGCTATGCCGCACATGGGAGAACTATAGTATATACATACATACAAACATGTGTGCGAGGGTACGTGTGAGTAAATGCGCCCCACCGCTCGCATTCGTACTTGCACATGTAAATACATATGTTGGCAAGTGTGTACTTGCTGATTTGGGACGATTGGAAGCACCGAAACTCATAAGCGGTCGAGCTTTTGGTAAAGAAACCAACAAAAACAGCTAATGAGGTACATATGGGCACATAAGAACAACGATGAGAAAGCTTTTTTTGTCATAATGACAGTGGTATTGCGAAAGCGCTCATTTTTTTCTGATGTGGAAAGAATGTATCCACAAACGTGAGCAAGTTGGAGCGCACAGCAGGCATGCAGTCAGATGGGTAGATAGGCATACATAATTACAATATCTACTATACATACATAGTATGTACATAGGTATGTATGTGTGCTGTGGTTGTTGTTGTTCGCTGCTTTCGCTGGCTATCGCCAGACTAACTATTGGCGACTGCGACTGGAAGTTTGTAATCGCTCAGCGCGCGGCGTTACTGTTTCTGGCTGTGCTCCTTGTTGTGCATCCCGTTCAGAATCAGTTTGATTCGCTCTACCATAGCCAAACGGTCGGGTTCAGGTGGTCAGTGGCCCGCTGGGAGTACCACAAATAGAGTGCTGTTTGGGCAAGACAATTTTAAAATATAAAATATGTAAATCAAAAAAAAAAAAGAAAAAGTAAAATAAAAAATTAAGTGAAAAATTGTTGAAGAAAATCTGTACTAACCAGCCAGGCCAAGAACATGACCGCGAAATTTGCAATGTGTAAGCCGTGTGTGTGTAGTAGTTAAACGCAGCGAGATAAATAATATTGATAAAAAATTCGAAAAAATCGAAAATATTTCGAAAGGTGCGAAAGTATGCCATTAATTTTTTGAGTGCGAAAATTAATAAGAAGAAGAAAAAATACAAAAAGTGTGTAAAGTGTTGGAAAAAATTCTGTGTGTATGTGTGTAGCATGAAAACGTCGCTGATTGGCGCGACACGGCGCGAAGTTGGGGCAAATCAGTGGCGGTGAGGAGCAATTGCTCGCACACATGCATAAATAGGCACCAAACAAATGCACGCACACAGATTATTAGCACATATGTATACATACATATATACACACATACTCTTATGTAGATATGTATGTATGTTCCTACCCCAAAATATGCCTCGCGCTCGACGGAAAATCTGTACCCATTGTCGTTGGACAACGTCGGAAACAACATCGCCGTGGTCTTCGTCGGCGTCGGCGGCGTTGTCGTTTGCATTGGCGTTGGTGTTACTGTTGGTGTTGCCGCGTACGTCCACCTTACCATTTCGTGGACGCGCTCAGAGCTTTTCTCATTTCCATACTCAAATTTGTGTATTAGAATATACCTGTGTGTGATTTTTTGACTGCGCGCGCAGCAAACGACTGCGATGCTGATAGCCCTACAAATGAGATCGAACTGCTGGAAAGCCCAGAAACATGCAAAAACAACAATACAGAAATAACAAAATATGCCGAGATCAGTTTTTTATTTTGCGTGCAAAACTGTGGAATGCTATCTTTCGAAAGTTCATAATGTTTTTGTACTAAAAAACAGAGCGAGAAAAAAAAGAAATATTCGATCGAATTTTGTGTGTGAAAAAATGTGTTTTGAGAGAGCAATAGCAATAAAGCAAATAACAAAAACTTGTTTTCACAAAACTATTTAAAAAGTGCGTTAAAACTATTTATTTTTCCCGCGAATTAATTTCACTTCTGTTTGGAAATTTTGTAGTAAACACTTTACAGCTGGAAAAAGACGTGTTGAAATAAAGTTGTAGGTGTTTAGTTGATGCTACCGTTTCTCCTTCCTCTTCAACATACTCCGCGTTGCTCGTGGGCCAACAACAGCCAAATTGGCGTTGCGTATGCAGCTGCAGCGCTGCCAACCTCTCTGGTTTTTGAGACCGAACGGCCATGTAGCAGCAGCACCAGAATTTGTTTCTTATTGTGCTGTCGATGCGCTCTCAATGCGCCTCTCCTAATAGATCCATTTCCATTCATTTTAAAGCTTTCACTCGCTTGCGCTCACTCAGCCTTTATGTACTGCTATTTTGCAGCTGTTCTCCCTGGCACCCCTAAATTGCTCGGAAAAATTTGTTTGTACGAAGTGTTCGCTGCTCAATATTGAAATACGCAACACTTGAGAACCGACCAATACATACAAATAGGCTGTGAAATGGCAATAAAAATTACAACATTAGAAAATTGCAAAAGTGAAGAAAAATTATAACAAAAACATATTTTCTCTACACATGTTTGCCTTAGAAATACATTCTATACATAAGTGTGTGTGTATGTATGTATGTATCTACATATGAGCGCGTAGTATTCCTGTAAGGAACTAACATTCCAGCTGATGCTGTCACTGCCACAGCGTTTTGAAAATCCAGCAGCAGCAGTGCTGATGTTTAGTTCTCTATTTTCATTCAGCCGCCGTCTTGTCCCGTGTGGCGCCAGTCTACATGTTTGCTAAATACACAGTCACATTTCACATCACATCACATCGCCCCATTCATGATGCACAAAAAAAAAATCCTTCATTCAGCCTTTTAGCATTGCTTTGCTTCCAGGAAAGGTTTTCCCCACCTGCTGCTTTGTGCTCGCCAAACACTTTCTCTGCTTGAACATATGTACGAGTATACATACATACACACGGACATGTGATTATTCCGATATTCTCTTTTTTATTCTCCTTTTTTGTTCACTTTTGCATGCTTTTAAGATTTCCATCAACTGGCAAATTTTCCTTTATCGATGAAAGTCATCAATTTGCGAGTGTGGGCGCAAAGATACACCTTTATGTGTGTATGTGTGTGGGTTTTTTTGAGTATACATTCAAATACTCAGTTAAAAGTATACCTACAGCAAGCATACATACATTGAAACGTATGTTTAGGGTTTTTTATGACTACGATGTAAATTTCTCAATGGTCTTACTAGCGTTTATTCACTGGGTTATAAAAAGTTTCTTATTTATCGTATTTTTTGTTTTTTATTAATATATATTTTTTAATAAAAAGCTTATTTTAAAGTTATCTTTAGCATTACTAAATTCAAATCCGTTATAACAAAAACTCACACAGATGGTTTACAAGCGAATTAATTTGTTCTTCTACGCCGCGTATGAGCGACATTTTGTGCCATCGCTTCGTAATGGTTGAAATAGTGCCCGGATCGGTGGTTCTTCTTAATTTTTCAATCAAAACATATCAGCCAATAGTGTATGGCAAATAAAAATTTACCCAGCTGATAAACTAGAAATTCTCTTTTGCCACCTGTTTATTGATTTTAAATGCTCAGCCATGTTTTCTGACCCCAGCAACGGATTTTTGAATAGCGTAGCGCGATGAAAAATGTTATTCTGTTCCACATACATTTCTCTAAAAATGTTCCTGGCCATGGTTTCATCTGAACTTAACTAATTTTTACTTGTTAAATACATATATAAATATACATTTTCTATAATAAACTACTAAGTGGTTGGCAAGCCACATAAACTTATAACGAAGGAGGTCTTAGAACGTATAAAGCCTCAATACATATTACAGAGGCTCTGCTTTCCCCGACGTCTTTCTTGTGCACCTCTATTACATTATGTACTTATTTTAACCCGCAAGAGGTTTTTTTTCTTCAGCGATCCTTGTAAAAGTGTCTGGTTAGAATTTTCCTGGAGCAATTTAATCTCAAATTTCTTTTTCAACGCCCTTTTATTATACCTGTTTTGATAACGGGGCAAAAAAGCCCATTTAATTAGCAGTAAGAGGGTTAAAATCTACTACAGGAAAAATTCTTATTGAATTCAACTGTGGAAGTCTGAGGACATAAATTTTATTGGAAGTCGTTTTATACTTTACATGATATTTTTTATAAATGAATTGCGCTTTTGGACAAAATTTTAAAACTTTAACTCTCCAACCTTCTGGACTAGAACTGTCTTCGGTAAAGTTCGTCTGGGAGACATCCAGGCAGGTAGGTGAAATGGTTGAAGTGCCGATCTGGCGCTCCTCAAGTAGCACTAAAGCGCCGTTTTGATACCATTATGAGACCTCCAACAGGCAGATATCTACAGCCAGCCAAAACTGTTGATATCATGAAGGAGATTGAGTGGATTTAAGTTGGCGCACTGCCCGAGGCTGTCGAAGGAACGCTCAGTGACCTTAGTCGTCTAGCTGCCAAATAGAAAAAATGCTCACAATCTCCTTCTCTGAAAGGTCCCCACAGCTTCTGCGATAGGGTTAAATGGTAACCCTAGCTTTTCCGCGTGTGTGCCGTTCGTCCAGTGACCGGTAAACACAGCTACGAGTTTGGAAATTCAATGGCGAGGAGTTCAAAGGACTTTCTGAGTCCTTCGTCTATCGTATTTGGGGCCAAAGGGTTTTCGAAATAGCACATGAAGAAATGGAGCTCCATTTTTTTTCTGTGCTTTCCTGAGAAATAATTTGTGTAGTTCCCCTTTAACAACTGTCAGGGGGAATCCCGATGACCGGGTAGGAGGTCTCTGAGGCCAATTCAGTCCCCTTCTTGGCAAGCTCATGAGCAATTTCATTTTCCTCTATGTTCCCATATTCTGGAACCCTGAGCAGAGAAATGTTACCTGCACACCCAAGTGATTTGATCTGCTCCTTACAGGAGTTTACTAATTTTTTTTCTGCACCATGGTGTCGTCAGAGCCTTAATCGCGGCTTGACTATCGGAAGAAATGTTAATATCTCCCTCGCTCCCGCGTTCCCTAAGTATTTTGCATGCCTGCAGAATCGGTTATACTTCTGCTTGAAAAACACTAGCAGTGTTCGGCAGTTTAAAGGAGACAGATAAATTGGCTGATTTAGAGAAAACCCCTGCTCCGACTCCCGATTCAATTTTGGAACCGTCAGTGAAGACAGAGGAGCAAGCTTCGATGCAGATTTTCCTCTCGGTCCAATCCTGCCTATTTGGAAAGATTGTCCTAGCACGACCCCCAAACTCTAGTTTGCGGATAGAGAAATCTGTTCGAAGTTCGGAGAAATACGGTGTTAACTGTCCGAAAATGCTACCATGTCGCTTGAGAGATTGTCTCCAGAGGCCAATCTCCTTTAACCTGATTGCACTTTGAGCTGCGATGGAAATAGCGGAAAAGTCGATGGGTAGTAAGTGCAAAATGGCATTCAGTGCAGCACTGGGGCAAGTTTTACATGCTCCGGTGATGCCAATGTAGCAGTCCTTTGCACCATTCCCAGCTTAGTGTTATTATAATAGCCCTTCCTAAGAGCTTCCAACCAAACTAGGCACACCTTCTTTCATAATTATTAACCTTTGTTCGTGTTGGGTAACCAGTGTTGTAAAGTGCTTTTTCTGCTTTGACAACAGGTTATCCACAAGAATTCTTGAGTGGAACCAATACACTGTACTACACTCGGCTGGGTATTGGACCAAACCAACTTTTTTAAGAGATTGAGTCACAAATAAAAAAGAAATTTCTTCGATTTTCGAAGTTAGCCTCCGAAAACGAGGTTTGGGATTTCGAAGATCAAAATTGGGGCATTAGTAAAAAAATGATTTCAAATTAATATATACAAATAACTAAAAAAGTAAAAATATAAATAAAGTAGTGTTGCTAATAGTAATATTTTTTGTTAAATTTATTTTTTATCAAAAATAGGTTTTTTTTTTAATTTTTAAATACAAAGTATAATTACAAATTATGCATACCGATGGAGGGACACTTTTTTGAAATTGGTGAACAATTTTTTTTAAATATAAAGTTTTTAATTTTTCGAAGATATGATTTTTGACCCCTAATAGCACCTGTAATATTATTTTATGCAAACAAAGTTATATACTATACTATTAAAGTAGGTTATACTAAGGGTTTTCCAATAGCAGGTTTTATTGGTGAATGGATTGCGCTATCAAGAGATGATTTTATTTTCAACAAGACGGCGCTACGTCCCACACAAGCATCGAAACCATTGATCTTTTACGGGAAAAGTTTCCGGACCGTGTTATCTCTCGAAGAGGTGATCACAATTGCTCACCGATATCTTGTGATTTAACATCCTGTGACTTTTTTCTTTGGGGCCACGTGGCGTAGACCTTGCCATCCCAGAGTCGATTCAAGCCAATACCCAAATACCTAATTTCATACTTCTAAGACCCATAACTCGAAGCTAATTTAGAAAAGTGGAGAAATTATTTTTTACCCAGAAAAACAATGGATTTTGCCGATAGTATTATTATTATTACAAGGGGGACATAGTGCACTGCGTCCGCTGATGTGGTCTATTGAGCTTGACTGCAAGCCTAAAATTGGGGGTTCTTGATCAATTTGAGTACCTCCTCAGGTTTTTTGTTTCATATCGCTAGTGGATTTAGAAGCGCGTCACCTATGTGTACAATTTCTGTGTTCTTTTCTCAAACTTTTGTACTCTGACCAGTCGAATGTGCGATATTTTTTGGCCTCTATAAAAAGTGCCCCTCACCGTTGCTTAGCTGAATTTTGTTTATCTGTGCGACAAAATAGTTGTACGAAAACTTGAACTATTCCAACAAAATTCAAAGTAAATCGTTCTATTTTATGATATTCAATATATTTTTGAAAATTCTACAAATTTTTCTCAACATTTCAAACTTTTTAATCAGAATTCTTAGAAAAATTTTTGGTACGCAGTTTTATAGCCAATTCAATATTTTAACAGTGAAACTAATAGGGCATTGTGCCCAGAATGCAGGCAACCGATTAGCCTAAATGTTGTTTTAGATAGATTTTCACTGAAGAAACAAATGACAAATCGGTTATGGAACCCATTGCTGAGGTGACCCGACAAGTCAAATCAGAAGTCCACATACAAAGGACTGGGTCGTTAGTCTGCTTTGTTCGTTTAGAATAGCAAATTATTCTACCAAAGATTCAAAAAATTAAAAAAAAAACTGGTATGTAAGAGCGTTTCAATTTACATTCCTATTCTAACAATGAAAAAATAAACATTAGTGGGGAGAAAACGGTGTTATGGTTTTTGCAAAATATTCGCCCCTTTCCAGGGCATTTTTTAAATTAAGTGGGATTCAACTCTTGTTCTATATTGATGCTCGTCATACTTATGCCCAAAGATGCCTCAATCCCACGGTATGTCACCTGACGATCTCGCTCAATCATTTCGCGCGCCGCATCAATATTTTTTGGCACAAAAACTGATTTTAGACGTCCTTATCGGAATTCGTCGGTGAGCGCGCAGTTTTTACGGTGCTAAAGGATAGTGCTTGATCGCCTTATAAGGATTTTAGTTCATCGACGCATTCTTTCCTTTTTAATCTAAGTAGAAATTTGAAAAAAAGTCGTACGAAAATGTCCACGTCTTAATTCCTATTTTTTAAAGAGGTGAATTTTAAAAACTTCTGTAAGTGATTTGATAAAATACGTCAAACTTTCCAATGGAAACGTCAGATGGCACCTGACAACACTAAAAAGGCGTAAGGCCGGAAATATAAATATCGATTCTCGTATCTCCGTTTTAACTGAAATAAAATTACTCATATTTGGTGACAAAATATTAAGGAATGGGGTGTGTTACTACCACTTTTAGGCGTGTATCTTGATAATGTCTTCATAAAACTTGCCCAAACTTGGTATACCTGTTGCTCCCCACCTAATGTGGACCCGACATGCGTTTGTTTCATTTAAAAAGCACAAATGAAAACAATTCGGTTCGGACCGATTTGGCACTTCCTTACATGTTTTTTAGAAAATATAGCAGGAAGATGGTTCCATGTGTAGAAGTCCACGCAAGTGGGGAAAGTTACTGATCGCCATTCACTTGGGAATGGCCAGGACGATTCTTCTGCATATGGTTCAAGCAGCTCACAACGGGCGGGATTAGCCCACGTATCCTCTGGGTAGCTTCCGAACATCCGTTCGGGAGTGAGCTAACGTGAGAAGGCGAAACATTCAAGGATAGCTGGTTGTGCGTTGGGTTTGGGACCCGCCACTTAAAAATCGCCCCCAATGAAAAGTTTAAAAAAGCCTCGGATGAGACCTCCCTATCAGTCCATAAGAAGGGCGATCCTGCAATCTGTGCCAATTACCGCGGGATTAGTCTTCTAAATATCGCCTATAAGGTTCTAGCGAGCGTATTGTGTGAAAGGCTGAAGCCCATCGTCAACCAACTGATTGGACCTTATCAGTGTGGCTTCAGACCTGGAAAGTCTACCATCGACCAAATATTCACAATACGCCAAATCTTGGAAAAGACCCATGAAAGGAGAATCGACACACACCATCTTTTCGCCGACTTCAAAGCTGCATTCGACAGTACGGAAAGGAGTTACCTGTATGCCGCGATGTCTGAATTTGGTATCCCCGCAAAACTAATACGGCTATGTAAGATGACGTTGCTCAACACCAGCAGCGCCGTCAGAATTGGGAAGGACCTCTCCCAGCCGTTTGATACCAAACGAGGTTTCAGACAGGGTGACTCGCTGTCGTGTGACTTCTTTAACCTGATGTTAGAGAGCATCGAGCCGCAGAACTTAATCGCTCAGGCACAATATTTTATAAGAGCGTACAATTGTTGGCATATGGCGATGATATTGACATCATCGGCCTTAACAACCGCGCTGTTAGTTCTGCCTTCTCCAAATTGGATAACGACGCAAAGCGAATGGGTCTGGTGGTGAACGAGGACAAAACGAAGTACCTCCTGTCTTCAAACAAACAGTCGGCGCACTCGCGTATCGGCACCCACGTCACTGTGGACAGTAATAATTTCGAGGTTGTAAAAGACTTCGTCTATTTAGGAACCAGCACATTAACATCGAGAACAATGTCAGAATTGAAATCCAACGTAGAATCTCCCCTGCCAACAAGTGCTACTTTGGACTAAGTAGGCAACTGAGCAGTAAAGTCCTCTCTCGACGAACAAAACTAACACTCTACAAGACTCTCATCATGCCCGTCCTAACGTATGGCGCAGAAGCTTGGACGATGACAACATCCGATGAAGCGACGCTTGGAGTGTTCGAGAGAAAGATTCTGCGTAAGATTTTTGGACCTTTGCACGTTGGCAACGGCGAACATCGCAGACGATGGAACGATGAGCTGTATGAGCTTTACGACGACATAGACATAGCGCAGCGAATAAAGATTCAGCGGCTACGTTGGCTGGGTCATGTCGTCCGAATGGATACAAACGCTCCGGCTTTGAAAGTATTCGATGCGGTACCAGCTGGTGGTAGCAGAGGAAGAGGGCGGCCTCCTCTGCGTTGGAAAGATCAGGTGGAGAAGGACTTGGCTTCACTTGTTGTGTCCAACTGGCGCCGGTTAGCACGAGAAAGAAACGACTGGCGCGCTTTGTTAAACTCGGCCAAAATCGCGTAAGCGGTTATAGCGCCAATTAAGAAGAAGAAGAGTAGGGCAAAATATTACTCGACTCGATCACTGCCGTCAGCTTTACAAAATGCCCACATAGAAAACGGTTAAAGATTCTTCAAAGCTAGGGCAATGAGAGCAGGATATTCTTGGTATAAATTGCTCCAAAGTCAAAAAGTATGTTATCGAATCGTAGTTTTAGGTTCGTATCTTAAGCTGGTACACCTCTTCGACTATTGGAAGTATGGGTGAGAGTGGAGTTAATTAGAATGGATTTCAAATAATAGTTGGCCACTATTCTTTAGAAAATATTTATAAAAATTACTACGTAATGGCAGTAGGTGTGCGACTTATATTAAATACCAACTGGTCACTGATCTAGAACATAAATATTTTTCTTACAGCAAGCTTTTCGACATAAAAAATAGTCAGTTGGGGTATTCATAAAAGTGTCGTAAATGCCGTACTGTTGTGTGCCGGAACATTTAAATGCCCAAAAATGTATTTAAAGGGTTCGTAGGGTAATAGTCATAAGTCATATTATGAATTCTCATACAGTTAAAAAATAGTTAGTTGTAGTTCAAAGGTCTCTGAACATTTATTTAACCCAAGCCAGATTCACAGGTAGAAGGAGTAAAATCAGTAGAGCAGAAAAATAAAATAAAAATAAAACAAAACAAGAGCATACACATTCTATAAGCAAATATTCACAGTTTAGAATAATTTAAAGAAAATATGACAATTTAGAGACCAAAGAATTAGCAAAAAAATCAAATTAGCTGTTCTGGTTCTACTGCCTGTGAAAAGTGCTTTGATTTCCCTATTTAAAACTTTACGACATAAGGCAATATGACATTTACGACACTTTCTGGACCATGTAAGTAAAGGGTGATCAATTTAGAGGTATCGTATTTTAATTTTTAATTATTCTTGTGAAGAATCATTCATGACATTTATTTTTTTAAAGATAATCCCTTTTAAATGTTGGCCACAACTGCACCGCAATTTGGCCATCCGTAAACTTCAATTTTGAATGACACGCTGGAAGACTTCGGTCGGTATCTCGTGAAGTAATGTTGGCTTCCAATGCGTCAATCGGAGCTGGTTTATCCACAAAGCGTTTCGACTTTACACGTAACGTTGTTGAGGCGTAAGTCTTTCCATAAAAACATGCCAGTGAATACTGAAAAAAATTATCTATTTAGTTTGACAGTAGTTACGCGTGATCTGTCGAACGAACCCTATTATAAAAAATACCTCCAATCTGATCGCCCTATATCATCTTTCTCCTCTTCTATCTTTCTTCTCCTACAGTTTATTTTGAAAAGTGGCATATTAATAAGCCAATTGCATTATATGATTCCGCGAACATACTCGGAACACTCAGAATGTATGCATTCGAAAAGAGATGTAAGATGTAAAATATGTATGCATATATTTTTTTTTAAATTCATATTGGAGGCATTACCTTCATTTATCATACTTCAGTAGTGTCACAAAGCAGATATGAAGTCATGGCGCTATCTATTAACAGTATCTTATTGAATGAAAATACTTCCTTTTTTTAATTAGCAAAGTAAAGTAAATGGAACATTTTGGTATAGTAAATGGAAACTGAGACATTACTTGATCGTCAGGATTCCATATAAATTTTCAAAGCGAAATTTCTATGCCATGCTGGATGATATTTCCGATGTAGCCATTGAGTCATAAATCAGTTTTAAAAACGTACAAAAAGAGTCAATTATGTGGCCAAAAAGAGTTATAAAAGAGTCTTGAACGAGAGTCCGAAATGAGGCGTATCTGATGAAAATAAGAGCCACATATAACTCATATTGAGGCTCATTTGATGTATGAATTTAAGCTCTCATAGACTCTAACCCGTCGAGCTTTGGATGAAGGGAAAAATCTTCATTTCGAACTCTTAAATGAGCGCATTATGAGCTGTGATGACTCCAAATGTTTGGTGGGTTGTGATTTTTGAAGAGACGTTGGACAACAATATTATTAAATTTGTATTTGCCCTTAGTGCGTGACTACCATTCAGAATTCATAGAAAGAACGTTGGTTCAAATCTCGGTGAAACACCAAAATTAAGAAAAACATTTTTCTAATAGCGGTCGCCCCTCGGCAGTCAATGGCAAACCTCCGAGTGTATTTCTGCCATGAAAAAGCTCCTCATAAAAATATCTGCCGTTCGGAGTCGGCATTTGTGGCACAACATCAAGACGCTCGCCACAAATAGGAGGAGGAGCTCGGCCAAACACCCAAAAAGGGTGTAAGCGCCAATTATATATATATTATATTTGCCCTTAAGATTGACATTTCTAAGATATCACCACAGCTGTTCAGAGTATCGCGGCCACACAGTTTGCATGTTCACAAAGCCGTAAATTAACCCTAAATATGTACATATGTACATTTTTAAATTCCTATGTACTCATATACATAAGTACTTATATAAATCATAGCTTATAACATTCAAGCAGATTGGGTGGCGATATAATATGCACGTGCGTGCGAGTGCAATGTGTAAAATGCGCCAACGAAACAAACGACTACGAAAGTAAAATATAATATATATAAAATATAAGTACAGTAGGTTCTGTTTTTATGCGGTAGATACGTTCCGCAAGAAACAGCATAAAAAAAAACAGCATAAAAAAAGCTACTAGTTCTATAGTAAAACTATAGATACGTTTCAAATGCTAAAACCGCATAAATCTGAAATAATGTAATAAAATCGCATAAAAAAGGGCACTAGTCCCATATTATAACTATAGATACGTTCCATAGACCGCATGAATCTGTGATGAGTTTTTGCTTAGCTGGTTTAGAATCTTGTTTATATGTACAATTCCCGATAGGTCGACATGCATTTTGTAATTTAAAAAAAAACCGCACTATTTCAAAACCGCATAAAAAAAAGCCGCATAAAAACAGAACCTACTGTATATAAATAAATATGTATATGTATTAAATAAAAAATAATAATTATAATTAAACAAAAGCAAAAGCAATCACAACCAAACGACAACCGACTGGTGGAAAAATAAGAAAATGGCAAGTTGCAAGTGTAAGTCGATAAGTTAGAAATTACAGTGAAACCAAAATTAAACGAAAATCGAATTAAATGCAAACGACAAGTGCATCATAAAATGAGAGTGTGAAAGAAGAAAAGTAGAAGCAAAATAATATCGTATTCCGCATTTGTCACAACAGTGCAATGCCTTCCATGCAACAACGTTAAAACTCCAACATCCTTGAAAAAGAAAACCACAACAACAACAATAACACCAAAAGCAGCAATAACACGTTCACGCTGGTAGTAAATCAACGACGAGAACAACAACAAACTCAACAAATGCTATAGAATTCGACAAGAGTGTCACTTAACGCAGCAGCAGCAGAAACTATTCAATGCGCTAGTGAGTCAGTTGACGCTCAGTGGCCCACCATCCCAAAAAGGTTTCAGCTGCGTCCATTCGACGCGTGCGTGCACAGCATATTTCTTCAGGTGAGTACAGTCAACCAGCCAACCAACCAACCAGACCTCGAGCAATCCGAGTCGTTGTTTGCTTATTATTATTTGATGGTCGCTTAACGTCATTTATTTACTCATTTTCTCAATTAATGCAATCCAATTGCAATGCAGAATGCAAACCAAAAATATGGTAATGGCTTTTGTTGTTTGCTTTACAACTGGCTGGCATTTTATGTCTGATTGAGTTGTTTTTTGAGTAGTAGCGTTGGTAGGGTAGCGTAAGAACGAATTTAATAATTGAGTTGCCCGCGCCATGCAACACCAGAATCATGCTCGTGTCTGGGTCAGGGTTACAAAAACATCTCTGCATACTGCTCCGCCATTGAACTAGCAAGGTGAGAGAACTGTCGAGTATTTGGGCATTTCAAAGACATTCAGGTGTAACTCTAAACTCTGACGATCTTTCTTGCTGAGTTTCGACTTTCGACGGTGAATTTTCTTCATAATTTTTTGGTTCGTCTTTTTTATACCTCCTAGGTGATTCCTAATGCCTATAGGTTCATCCAGCGTTTTCAATGTGAACTATCGGTTTGTTTGAATGTGACAGCTAAAATTTTAGTTTGCAGAAAAATAAATCCATTATTTTCTCGGTAGATGACTGAGCGATATCTCGCAAAGTATCGATCAAACAATTTACAGTTGTCAAGGTCACATTTCACCCTAACAATTCTATTACTGTTTTTTGTTTGTTCTTTTAAGTCATGAGTTACAGGGTGTTAACATTGGAAGTCTCTAAAGATGAAATTCGTTACATTTTACAGTTTTTCTTCGATAAAGGGGAAAATGCAAGCCAGGCCTCTGAAACTGTGAATGGTGTTTATGGAGCCATTACTGTAGCAGCTAATTACGTACAATTTTGGTTTCGTCGATTACGTTCAGGCATTTTTGATGTTAAAGAAAATGTCGATAATGTCGAAAATGTCGATAAAATCACAAAAATAATCGAGGTTGGCCGGCATGTTAGTAACTGTAGCATCGTCCAGGAGCTAAAGATTGACCATGAAACAGTTTTAAACCATTTGCGAAAAAATAAAAAAGTAATGGCTTTCTTTTTCCCCAAACTCATATATCGCAGTTTTTCACTGCATACAACTGCATGATAATCTAAAATGTGACGTCACTGGCAAGTGACTTCAGGAATGTTAAGTTCCTCATGCTATGAAATATTCAAGTTTTCTTCGTGAATTCCATAAATTTTGTTTCTTAACTTGCCTTGCATTGAAATCTCGAAGATCTGTTCAAGTAGAACTGAGGGTAGATACTGTAGATACTGGTAAAGTTGCCTGCTATGAGAAGAAATAAGAAATTTTCCAAGTTGGCTGTTGTTGTTGTAGCAGCACAAACATTCCCAATACATGTCCGCTTATCATGGGATCGAACCCATTTGGTATTCTCACTTGTATTGCGGTTAAGTGGTTATGTATTATATTAGGTTGGGGAATAAGTTCGTAGCGTTTTTACCGAAGAGTTTTATTTAAACAAAAAACAATAATTATATCAATAAGTTAATAAATTTTATATTCGCCGTTGCTGTTTACAAACTCTTCCCATCTCTAGACCAATTTTTTCATGCCGTTCCGCCAAAAATCGCGTGGTCTGGTGTCAAAGAAGTTGTTGAGCCAGTTTTTAAGGACCTCGTTTTTATCGAAGGTAACACCCTTCCTATGGTTTGACAGGCAAGAGAAAAGATGGTAACCGGTCGGTGCAAGGTCCGGAGCATATGGCGAACGCTGAAGAACCTCCCATTCGAGATCTTGGAGTGCGGCCTTTGATGACTTGTGCAACATGGCGCCTGGCGTTGCTGTGAAGGAGTATGGTTTAACCATGTCGATCAGGTCTTTTCAGTCGAGTAGCCTCATTCACGCGGTGTAACTGGGCATTGTAGAGCTCCTTGTTGACCGTGTCATTATTTTCGAGCATTTCCCAGTGCACCATGCCCTCCTAGACCCCCTCGTCACATATCATGGCTTTCTTTGGATGAAGATCCGGCTTGACTCTCGGCTATCTCCTGGAGCCACCCAGCCCTTTCTGTGCTTCATATTGATCATAGGCACCATTCCTCATCCCCGTGACGATTCGGTACAAAAAGCGTGTTGCTCGAAGGCGACTTTCTTTGTTTTTTTCGTTGAGCTCGTAAGGCATCCAGGCTGCCAATTTTTCGGTAAATCCCACTAACTGAAGGTGACTGAGAATCGTTTTATGATCGCAGTCTATTATTTCGCCAATTCATGACTGGTTTAACGACCGTTCTCCTTCAAAAGTGATTTAAGGTGTTCTTCATCGAATTCAAAAGACCTTCTGCTGCGGGACGTATCATCGACGTGAAGTCCACCATTTTTGAACTTTGCAACCATTTCCGTGCTGTAGACTCACCTATGACACCTTCTCCATACACATCGCAAATGTCCTGGGGTGGTTTGGCCTCGATGAGAAGCAAAGAAGAGCAGGTGTCGAAAATGTTTATTTTTGCCTTCTGGGTATTCTCTTTCTAAGCCTCAAAACTAATAAAAAATTAAATAACTCAAAAATAGAATTAACATAGTTTTGTAGAGCAGAGAGAGTTGTATCGAATAAATACTTCCCCTTTGCCAAACAGCAAAAGAAGCGTTGTAAAATAAAAGAAAATATAAAAACGCTATGAACTTATACCCCACCCAGATACTGGTAAGGTTGCCTACTAGACCTGAACTATGAGAAAAATTAAATAATTATCTAAGCTTGTATTCTCATTTGCATTGCACTGTTTACGGATATAAATTGGCAGAAAACAAGCTGACCTTAACATTATATGTTTATCTGGTAACGATATACTGCTTATCAATTGCCTTGCTAACTTCTCAGAAGATATGGAAGTCCCTGAAAACGATATTTTGTCTTCTGTCGAATACAACTCAGTTCACTGAGGCACTACTCACACCTGATTATTCCTTTCTATTATTTTTGTGTACTTTGAGTAAGAAATAGTATTGACACCCTTGCTACCGCTAAGTTTATATATCCACCCTCTTGGTGTTATTCTCTCGCTCTATTTCTCTGTATGTCAGTTAGAGAATTAATTTACCATTACTTCCATTCCATTCCATTCCATCTATTAAATTAAAAGTCTCACTCCTTATTTTTTCTATTACTCCGTGAACTTCATCTCTTACGCTCTTCCATCGTATTTCACTTTCAGACAGGTGTCAATTCCCTTGGATATCCAATAGATGGTTAACTCTCTTGCTGGTGTAAATGCCAATGCACCACAACCAGCCCTTTCAATTAACACTACCAGCGCATCCATAATTTGATTTATTTTCTTTCTCCGCCTACAAACCATTACTTTCCGTTTGCTGTTGCTGTTGCGCTTGCTATGCAATGCAATCTCCGGATGTGGTTTAATGCAATATCTGCCAATAGTCGACACTTCAGTGTAGAGCTATTTAATGCTTATCGGAAATACGTATGCGGAGCTATTTTCTACAGCAGCATAAAAGTACCAATTTCGTACACAAATAAACATACTCGTATGTCGATCGATGTGTATGGCTACATACATAGGTATTCACCAAACAAGTGTGTTGGCCATAATGTTTGAGTTGCCTGGCGTATCCTTTTTGCTCGCTGATTGACGGTCTAAGTAACTTACTGATTGGTAGATGGCTGCCTGTGCATGTGAGAGATTGTTTCGATTGCTTTCATTTCACACATTGGTTTTCTCTTGCCTTGATTCACCTCACGGCCAATATGCCAATACGCCTGAAAGGCTGCTGCAAGTATTATGGCTCATTGTACATAGTACAGGGTCTTTTGAATCTTCGAGTGTTTTTTGTGTATGTATTCAATTTATGAATGACAAATAATATTTTTCAAATAGACTTTTGATGAAATTTTTTACGAAATTTTGGCCTGATTGGAACCCTAAAAATAAATAGTTTTTTATGACTAGCTTTTGCATGACAGAATAGCCTCGGAGGGTGGCCATTGCCTGCCAAGGGGCGACTTCTATTAGAAAACACATTTTCTATCATTCTGCTGTTTCATGCACGAAGATTCGAATCTACGCACTTCCGAATGGTAGTCACGCACCCTCCATTCGGCTACGGCGGCCACTGAATTGGAGCCCCATTTTGGCAAATTCACGCCGAATACTATCTTCCGAAGCCTCAATTGGTTTTGGTCTATTCACATAAACTCCAGTTTTGAGATGAGCTCATAGAAGATAATGAAAAGTTGTTAAATTGAGTGAATTTGACGACCAAATTATTTACTCTAGGAATTTCGTTTGCAATTAATTGTTTGTTTCGCTGGCTGTGTGCGGCATGGCGCGTCGTCCGTCATGTTTAAACCACATATCGTCAATATCCACATTATCAATAATAGACAAAAAAAAATTATGTTGAGTCGATACATATCGAAACTACCTACTACTACTACCTAATTTTTCCGTTTTTTTGTTTATGCAATATACATTTAAACAAAATTCATATGGTTTGCTCCAAATAAGTCCAAGAAAAAACTACTTCATTTTAAATACGGCTTACCTTTCCTTTGTTTTTCTTCGCAAAGAGCTTCCCGGACCTATTTTGTAAATAGTTTTCCAGTCCAGTTTAACAGCTACTTCGAATAGACAGCAAGAAAAAGAAGAACCAGAATTTCCCGACACATCTTATGGTGGATATGTATCGACTCATATCTCGATATCGCCCTCCGTTGATGGTAAGCGTTTGGTCCAGCGAAAATTTGACTGCAAATATTTTCAAGCACTGCAAATACAGTCGAACTTCGATAACTCGAACTATGACATGCCACAAAAAAAAAATCGAGCTATCAAGATTTCGAGTTATCAAATATAATATACATATGTACATAAATACATAAAAATCCATAAACAAAATAAAACCTGATGGAAAAATAAAAAAATCCATAAAACTCAAGGGTTAGCAAACAATTTTATTGATAAAACAGTATATGCTTCAAATTATGTATAGCTGCTATATAATATTGTATGTGTATATTTTAAAATTATATATACATAATTAAGAACATTGTATGAATAGAGGTATAGCTTTCATTCGTTTAAAGTAAAAAAGTCAGTTATTTGGGATTGACGAGAGGATTTTTTATTATGATCTTCAAAAAAAGCTTCAATATTATTTAAACCATTGTACAGAGAATCGGTTGTATGTTCATTGGTTTTTAAATATGACCGCAAAATCTTGAACGAATTTGCAACTAGCTCGTTTGAAACTGGTTGCGGCATATCATCTTGCAAATCATCTTCTATATCACTTTCGCTATCATGCTCAAATTCGGATTTAGATCCCCATAGCTCCACAATATCTTCATCTGTGGGAAACTCTGAAGTAACAATATCGTCATCCACATGCATAAAATCAATAAAGGTGACACCTTCTGTACCTTTGATATTTTGCCAAGCTTCATATTCAGTCTGCAGTTGAATTTCTTCCCTACTCCTTTCTTTTATGCGTTCGCTTATGAAAACCAAAGGAATGCCCTTCCTCCCATTCAGAATATTGACCGAAGCCGGCTTTTCTAAAACAATTAGCGATGTTTTCAGGCTTAACATCGATATTCCATGCATTAGTTATTTCATCAACACAGTCCATTAATGTAATGTTAAGATTTTTGTTTACTTTAAAGCATTTTATAGTATTTTTTTAAATTCTGCGACGATAATGACATTTTAAATTTTGTATGACACCTTGATCGAGTGGTTGTCAGTTGTCAATAAAAAGTAGAATATTTCTTCCGGCTTTTCCAAAATGTTTGCCTAAGTTAAGAAGCCATTCTTCAAAAAAGGCTCCCGTCATCCACGCCTTTGAATTTGCTTTATAGTCAAGAGGTAACCATTTAACACCTCTAAAACAGCGGGGTTGATTACTTTTACCTATCAAGAGTAATTTCAATTTTTCTGATCCATCCATGTTTGCGGCAATCATCAACGTAACTCTCTATTTACTGTGCTTTCCTCTATGGCATTTCTGGTTTTTAAAAGTTAAGGTGTTATCTGGAAGACATTTAAAGAATAAGCCCGTCTCGTCTGCATTGAATACGTCCCGTGCTTGATAACCTTCTAATAAATGAGGTAAAACATCACGTTGCCATTTCATACAGTCTCCTTCGCTTACATCATTACTCACACCACACGCCTTTTTATGACATATACCAGATCTTAGAAAAAAAAACTTTAGGTGCCAGCCAGCTTGCACATTTATTTTATGAATGTACATACCTTCGTTTCCAATTATCGAGCCAACCAATGCTTGCCTTGAAATTCGGTTGTTCTAATTTTTGACTAAATTCCAATGCTTTTTCTTTAAGTAATCCTCCGGATATAGGCAAATTCCGTGTTCTTGCCGATTTAAACCATTCTAAAACTGCTTTGTCCACGTTTACGTATGTTGGCTTTTTTAATCTCTTTGAACTCCCACTTGCACCACCACTTTCGATTGCAGTAATAACCGTTTGTTTATTTTTTAAAATAGTTGACACTATATTTGCCGGAATAGCATACTTTACAGCTACATCTTTTTTTCGCGCACCCATTTCTACTTCCTTTATTAGTTTAAATTTTTCATCATTAGATAAAGTTTTTAAACAACGTTTTGATGACATGTCAACAGAGTTTATTTTCGCGTAAGAACTACAATTAAAATACCTGTGGACTTAAACAGTGCATCGACCCAACTGCTGACATCTGTTTGCTATAAAATAAGCAACACGTAATAAGGGGATTCTCTCGGAAATTCGACTTATCAAAGCTGGCGCCAAATATTCGGTTCGAGTTATCAAGATATTCGAGTAATAGAAGTTCGAGTTATCAAGTAAAAATTACACACAATTCTCACTCTAAACGCCATTGCCAAGCAATTTGATTCGAGATATCAAATATTCGAGATATCGAAGTTCGACTTATTGAGGTTCGACTGTATTTACAAATATTTACAAATATAGTAAGCAAGACCACAGGGATGTAAAGGCTTCTTTACATATTGCCGCAGGGTTTTTGTTAGGTGAATGAAATTTGCTTCGTCTTGGAAGATGTTTTTTTTTTCAATAAAATCCCTTGTTTCTTCTTGGATGAAATTATTTATTTTTAGGGTTCCAATCAGGCCAAAATTTCGTAAAAAATTTCATCAAAAGTCTATTTGGAAAATATTATTTGTCATTCATAAATTGAATACATACACAAAAACACTCGAAGATTCACAGACCCTGTACTATGTACAATGATCTATACTACTTGCAGCAGCCTTTCAGGCGTATTGGCATATTGGCGCAGGGTTTTTATTAGGTGAATGAAATTTGCTTCGTCTTGGAAGATGTTTTTTTTCAATAAAATCCCTTGTTTCTTCTTGGATGAAATTAACGAATTCCTGCCATTGTCGATGATAGTATAGCCTCAATTCTCGCACCAGTTCAGCTTGTAAGGTCTAAAGGTCAAATCGTTAGTAAAAAATCGCCGTGTGATGGTAGCCGTTCTTGTGTGTGATGATAGCTCTTGGGTTCTTAGTGATCTTTGGCAGTGATACGAAGGTTGCATGATAATTATCTGGCTGACGACAGAGAAGGTGGTGCTGATGTTTTAAAAGTGAGGTCTTTCTTAATTCAATCTGACAAGTCGCTTTGCATTTTAGCTTGTAAATGATAGCCATTGAAAAAAAAAAATAACTTTTAAGATTTTCCAACGATAGAAAAAATTCAGTATCGAGAACCGATAAAACATTTACTTTTGAAAAAGGAAACCAATGTTGAAATTAAAACAGAGTTAAGGGAATTTTGCAGGGGACTCTGCACCTTCCTTATCACCTATAGAATATTGGAGAGCTGAACTTAAACGAGACCGCACATGATGAAGACCATCCAGTCCGTCCAAATCAGATTGCCAATCCAGAAATGATTGGAGAAATTCCCCATATTGCGATAAACGAGCGGAGGGTGGAAGTGTGTAAGATTGTGGGTATTTTAATTCAACTGGTTAAGAATCTTTTAACAACTCATTTGGATAAGAAAAATCTTTCCGCGAGATGGGTGCCGCGTTTGCTCAAAATTGACAATAAGCATGCAGGTGTGTCAACTTTAAAAATTCCATGACATAGAACACAAATTGCTTTCTCCGCCACTTTATTTACCGGATTTCACGACCAGCACGGGCTATTTGCGATTACCAAATATGAAAAAGTTGCTTGGTGGGGGAATTATTTGAATCTAACATGCATTTTGAGGGTTTGCAGTAATCTTATTTTTTAGAGCGGATACAAAACATAGATAAACGTATGGGCTATCTGATTTCATCTGAAAAAAAAAATAAAGAACAATTTACCAAAAAAAAAAAAAGGAGTTCCTTGTGCGTGCGCTGGTGCTTTTATGTTTAGTCGCCACAAATTGCTTTTATTTCTGTCTATTTTGGGGCATTTTTTTAATTTATCGGAATTTTAAATTTTTGCAAATCCGCCATTTTTGTTGGGGATTTTAGTTTTTTCTGCGGCTCGAACTCTGGCTTTGTAAGTCATAAATTGTTTACTTAATCTCTTCCAAAGTGACGCGACCGAACTGTGACAGTTGTCAAACACTGCTACAAATGCAATCGTAACTTGAAGGGTCCTGTTCATATTATCTGTTTGTAATTACTTTCCCTCTTTTTTAACACACTTTTATTAGGTCGGGTTGTATGTATGTATGTATGTATGTATGTATGTATGTATGTATGCATGTATGTATGTATGTATGTATGTATGTATGTAACGGAATCTTTGAGCTAAATTTTCACTGGCTTCTAAACATCTGATCGACTTGAAATTTTGCACACCTATCAAGGACCGATGACAATGCAATAATTTGATAAAAGTTTTCCATTATCCTTATTGGGATTGCCAGGATTAATATTTTCTGTTTTTACCTGTGGGCAAAAAGTAAGGTGAATTTGAATCTTTGAATCTTTTTTAACACACTTTTATTAGGTCGGGTTGTATGTATGTATGTATGTATGTATGTATGTATGTAACGGAATCTTTGAGCTTAATTTTCACTGGCTTCTAAAAATCTGATCGACTTGAAATTTTGCACACCTATTAAGGACCGATGACAATGCAATAATTTGATAAAAGTTTTCCATTATCCTTATTGGGATTGCCAGGATTAATATTTTCTTTTTTTACCTGTGGGCAAAAAGTAAGGTGAATTTGGTTGTAAAATGAAAAATCTTTTTAACACACTTTTATTATGTCGGGTTGTATGTATGTATGTATGTATGTATGCATGTATGTATGTATGTATGTAACGGAATCTTTGAGCTAAATTTTCACTGGCTTCTAAACATCTGATCGACTTGAAATTTTGCACACCTATCAAGGACCGATGACAATGCAATAATTTGATAAAAGTTTTCCATTATCCTTATTGGGATTGCCAGGATTAATATTTTCTGTTTTTACCTGTGGGCAAAAAGTAAGGTGAATTTGAATCTTTGAATCTTTTTAACACACTTTTATTAGGTCGGGTTGTATGTATGTATGTATGTATGTATGTATGTATGTATGTATGCATGTATGTATGTATGTATGTATGTATGTATGTAACGGAATCTTTGAGCTAAATTTTCACTGGCTTCTAAACATCTGATCGACTTGAAATTTTGCACACCTATCAAGGACCGATGACAATGCAATAATTTGATAAAAGTTTTCCATTATCCTTATTGTGATTGCCAGGATTAATATTTTCTGTTTTTACCTGTGGGCAAAAAGTAAGGTGAATTTGAATCTTTGAATCTTTTTTAACACACTTTTATTAGGTCGGGTTGTATGTATGTATGTATGTATGTATGTATGTATGTAACGGAATCTTTGAGCTTAATTTTCACTGGCTTCTAAAAATCTGATCGACTTGAAATTTTGCACACCTATTAAGGACCGATGACAATGCAATAATTTGATAAAAGTTTTCCATTATCCTTATTGGGATTGCCAGGATTAATATTTTCTTTTTTTACCTGTGGGCAAAAAGTAAGGTGAATTTGGTTGTAAAATGAAAAATCTTTTTAACACACTTTTATTATGTCGGGTTGTATGTATGTATGTATGTATGTATGTATGTATGCATGTATGTATGTATGTATGTAACGGAATCTTTGAGCTAAATTTTCACTGGCTTCTAAACATCTGATCGACTTGAAATTTTGCACACCTATCAAGGACCGATGACAATGCAATAATTTGATAAAAGTTTTCCATTATCCTTATTGGGATTGCCAGGATTAATATTTTCTGTTTTTACCTGTGGGCAAAAAGTAAGGTGAATTTGAATCTTTGAATCTTTTTTTAATACACTTTTATTAGGTCGGGTTGTATGTATGTATGTATGTATGTATGTATGTATGTATGTATGTATGTATGTATGTATGTATGTATGTAACGGAATCTTTGAGCTTAATTTTCACTGGCTTCTAAAAATCTGATCGACTTGAAATTTTGCACACCTATTAAGGACCGATGACAATGCAATAATTTGATAAAAGTTTTCCATTATCCTTATTGGGATTGCCAGGATTAATATTTTCTTTTTTTACCTGTGGGCAAAAAGTAAGGTGAATTTGGTTGTAAAATGAAAAATCTTTTTAACACACTTTTATTATGTCGGGTTGTATGTATGTATGTATGTATGTATGCATGTATGTATGTATGTATGTAACGGAATCTTTGAGCTAAATTTTCACTGGCTTCTAAACATCTGATCGACTTGAAATTTTGCACACCTATCAAGGACCGATGACAATGCAATAATTTGATAAAAGTTTTCCATTATCCTTATTAGGATTGCCAGGATTAATATTTTCTGTTTTTACCTGTGGGCAAAAAGTAAGGTGAATTTGAATCTTTGAATCTTTTTAACACACTTTTATTAGGTCGGGTTGTATGTATGTATGTATGTATGTATGTATGAATGTATGTATGTATGTATGTATGCATGTAACGGAATCTTTGAGCTTAATTTTCACTGGCTTCTAAACATCTGATCGACTTGCAATTTTGCACACCTATCAAGGACCGATGACAATGCAATAATTTGATAAAAGTTTTCCATTATCCTTATTAGGATTGCCAGGATTAATATTTTCTTTTTTTACCTGTGGGCAAAAAGTAAGGTGAATTTGGTTGTAAAATGAAAAATCTTTTTTTATTTTTGGAAATCAGTTTCTCAGGCTCCCTCCACGAAATAAGTTCTTCATCCCGATTACTTCTTTATCACGGCCGATAACTGCATAGCTTTAGACTCACAGTCGATAAGAAAGGAATTAAATATAACACGAATATATCGAATCATTTATTCACTGACTGCAATGATAACAATAATTTTCATTCATAATAAACAAAAAATAGTTTAAAGAAACTAAATAAAAAATAGTTTAAAAAACTAAAAAACACGCTTTTATTGCTAATCGAACTAAAAAGTAGAAAATAAATTTTAATGACAAAGAGACCTATAATGAAGTAATAGCAAATCGAACGATCAGTCATAGTCAACTACCTCAGAACAGAATTATAACAAAAATTAAGATACAAATAGAGTAATTCAAATTAGAGTTAAAAGCGTGGGATGCATTTTGCTTCACTTTCATAACCCTCTGTATATAGGTAGTTGCTAATAGAATGATTGTAATATTTACTATATCAAGCATCCCACGCTTTTAACTCTAATTTGAATTACTCTATTTGTATCTTAATTTTTGTTATAATTCTGTTCTGAGGTAGTTGACTATGACTGATCGTTCGATTTGCTATTACTTCATTATAGGTCTCTTTGTCATTAAAATTTATTTTCTACTTTTTAGTTCGATTAGCAATAAAAGCGTGTTTTTTAGTTTTTTAAACTATTTTTTATTGTTGTTATTGTTGCAAACGATGCTATTGACATTTAAGTGCAGACGCAATTGTGGTTGCTGCCACTTTGGCGGTTTTGTGGTTGAGCACATTTCCCTTTTTCTGTGCGCGCGAGCGTATGCGCGTGTGTGTATGGGCGTGTGAGTGCTTTCATTGTTATTCTACTTTAACTGCACGCCCACTTATAAATATGTGTGTTGATGTAACCCACACTAATTGACGGATGGGTTATTTTACAGTTCATTCCTTTTTAAAATGTGAATATTAAGGAACAGAAGGGAACCGAAGGAGGAAAACGAAGGTTGCGCAACCTAAGCAATTGATCTTTATTAGTTTTCCTTTGTAGTTGTAGACAGTTCAGTGATGGATGACAATAACCAAGAACGGAAGCAAATGCAAGCAGCCACTGATTATTGGCGTTTACGCATATGTATGTATGTATGTATGTACTCGTATGTAGAGCCAAGTTAGCTTTCTTATCATCAACCATTCTCAAGATGTCTATGACGTCCTCAAACCCCTTCTCTGCTTCCTACGACACACTCTGCGGTGGTGTGCGTGTACTTGTACATTTCAGTGAATGAGTCGATTGCGTGGTCATGACCATTGCCATTCACACTGCTATCTTCGCATTATCCCACATAAATTAACGTCGGTGTGTTTGTTTAACTGCAATTTGTAAATTTTCCAACATTTATCGCTTTTTTTAATTGACTCGCCGCTCTTCACTTTGCATTCCCTTGGGCGGAGGTGGTTTTTGTTTAATTTTTATTTTGGTTTTGTTTTTGGCTACCGCTGCTCACTAGAGTGTTTGCTTCTGTTTTTCGTCCATTAAATTGCCACCCAGTGACGTGCTTAACGTAAAATGCCAATAAAGCACTTCCTGTTTTGGTGTGTTTTTTGTTTTGAATTTTTTCGGTACCTACTGCTTTTTACTGTCTTTAGGCTTTTTGGCATTTTGCTTTTAAAAATATCTTATGGGAAATTACTTACACGCCTACGCAGCGATGGTATGCGAAAAGCTTTTAAATAGGTATGTATAAAAATACTTTCACATTTTCAAGCAATTCTTTTAGTGTTAGCCATTTCTTTAAAAGGCAATTCTAGTATTTCACGCATGGGATTTCTTCGAAATACTACTTATAAATACAAATAATATTCGTTGTGGCAAAGCAAAGGAGTAGTGTGATCTAAAATGGTTTTTATGTTTCCGCAATACTTCTCTATACTTCTCTATACCGCGGTTGGCCAACAGATCTTCAGGCTCTTTAATGAGTACTACAGGTCATAGGTAGACGATGTCTTAACATCGCAGGAGTTGAAATGCTTCAATTTTTGCTTGGCCAAGTTCTTACGTTCACAAAAGTTATGGCAAAGCTTTCAGTTTGGCTCAGTAGACCGACCTATCCAGGGTATGTAAAACACCTCCACTTGTGATCGGTTAGACAACCAATTTGCAGTTTTTTGCACATATAAACTGAAGGCGGTTGTTTTACTTTTCGAGGGGCTAGGTTATCCCGTCAGTATATAATTAGAAGAATGGAAATAATTTTCGACCAAGTTTCATAAAAATTTTACAATCTGTAATCAAAATTACAAAAAAAAAATGAATAACTACCTAGTTTTATAGCCCATTAAATTTTAATTAACATATTGCTAGTTTAAGGCCACTCAAAATTTGCGTTGATTTTTAATAATTTTTTACCTAACAAGGTTTTACATTTTCTTTGTATAAAAAACATGACGTGCATGACGTGAATTTTGATGGAAATATGTCGAATTTTTATACATTTTCTACGTAGTTTGAAATTTGAAATATTATGGCCTTTATTATAAAATTAACTATGTTTTCATAAAAGAGGATTAAAATTAAAAACTAAATAGGTAAATAGTCATAATGTGTATAAACTATATGTGAGGCTTTTGTTATAATTTCGGGGGACGTATTGCTCATTTCAGCTCTCATCAAGTCTCATCTCCCGTAATGATGCATTTTAGCTTGTCCTGATAGTCTGAAAGCATTGTTTCACACAAATCAACGCGACGACTTTTTTCCAAGAAATTGAGAGTTTTCGGTACCAAACGAGATTTGACCTTTCGTAGGCCCAAATGGTCTTTCAAAATGGTTTTCACATATTCTTCTGATATTCCGATCATAGCAGTAAGGTCTTTAACAGTCAACCGATGATTTTTGAGCACTAACTCCTTCACTTTATTGACGTGTTGGTCATCTGTTGACGTCGATGGTCGTCCGGAGCGCTCCAAGTCAACACTTTATCGACCCTCTTTGAAGTCTTTGTACCACTTATAAACATTTTTCTGCGACATGGTCGAATCACCAAATGCCTTCTGCATGCTAAACGTTTCCGCAGCCGAAATTTCATTCCGCAAACAAAATTTGATGGCACTTCTCTGCTCAATCAAATCAGACATTGTAAAAATCGAAAAACGCACTCTTGGTCGTTTGGTAAACACAAGCGTGAATATATTACTGATAATGACATTCACATAAAAGTTGGCCTAGATGTTATTAACAGTGCTGCCAACTCATGAAAAAAATAACTAGAGCGAGTTTCTGAGGACCTAGACATATCGATTGGCTCGTGCCATTCGATTTTTTTCAATGATTTGGGTATGAAACGGGTTGCCGCAAAATTCGTACCAAAACTGCTCAATTTCGACCAAAAGCAGCATCGCATGACTTTGTCCGTGACGACCCAAATTTGCTCCAGAGGGTCATAACTGGTGATCAATCATGGGTTTATGGTTATGACGTAGAACCAAAGCTCCAAGTTCGGTCGATTGTAAAAGTTTTGCTTACCGTTTTTTTCGATTGCACGGGCGTTTTGCATCACGAGTTCTTGCCGCAGGGTAAAACGGTCAATAACGAATATTACCTGCAAGTTATGCGCAATTTGCGCAAAGCAATCCGCCAGACACGCCCGGATTTGTGGAAGAACCAAAATTGGCTCTTGCAGCACGATAACGCCCCTGCTCGCTTGCGCGCGATTTTTTGGCCAAAAAATAATACACTAATGATGCCACAGCCACCGTATTCCCCAGATCTGGCCCTCTGTGACTCGAAACTGAAGAGGCCCATGAAAGGACGACGCTACGCTACGATTGACGAGATGCAGACGGCATCGAAGGAGGAGTTGAACAAGATGATGAAAATGAAAAATGATTTTTTGAAGTGCTTCGAAGATTGGAAAAAACGTTGGCACAAGTGCATAATATCTCATGGGGATTACTTTGAAGGGGACAGGATGGATATTAATGAAGAAATAAACAATTTTTGAAAAAAAAATACAAAATTCGGGATACTTTTTCAACACATCTCATAAAACAGCCAGGGATGAAAAAGTCATACTCTGCGGCAATTCGAATAAGAAATTTACACGTCATTCGCTTGTGTTTTTGTTTCTGTTTTGAGCGCGATTTTACAAATTTAGTGAAATCTAATTTTGTTGACGGCCGCCATAGTCGAATGGGTTGGTGCGTGACTACAATTCGAAAGTGTCCAAGTTCAAAACACCGGGCTCGAAACATCAAATGATAGAAAAAGCCTTTTCTAACGGCGTTGTATTTCTGATATGAAAAAGCTTTTCAAAAAAGAAAAACCATCTGCCTTTCGGAATCGGTCTAAAACTGTAGGTGCCTCTATATGAGGAAGCCCTAAATGTTGAAGAAGATAATAGTAAGAAAAAAAATGTAGCTCGAAAAACATTGTATATTACAAAAAAAATTAACTTGCACTGTTCACCACTGTATTTAAGAACATAGATATGAAATGAAATACATCGCATCATCATCACCTTCTTCTTCGCATACCTCTTAATCATCAGTTTCACATGCAAATGGGTTTTCTGGAGTTCATTTTAGTTAATTTCTAGAGGCTGAGTTGTACCGTAAGTGGATAATAATGGGTCTGACGTTATTATATCTAAGTAAATATGCTTTCTCTTTTTAGCGGCATAGGGCATCTATAAAGCTTCTCCAACGTACGCGGTTAGATGCCATTGTCTTAGTATTATCCCAGCGTGTGTTTTGGAAGATAAGTCGTGAAGGATGAAGCTTTTCCAGGTGTTCTTTGGCTCTCCGTGGCTTCTGCTTCCCTGACAATTCCAATCTAGAGCCATTCTTGTGAGTCTTGTGTGTGCTGTGCAGCGGTTTTCTAAGAGCGTGGCCTATCCAACTTCATTTCCTCCAAGTTAGCAGGCGTAAGATGGGCTCCTCGTCTATTTGTCTCCAGAGTTCTCCGTTACTTACTATGTTGGGCCAGAATATTCTGGGGACATCTTTATTGGTATTTATTCCAGAGCTTTTTTTGTCTGGAGTGATTGCGAAATTGTCTATATTCTTTATTACTGCTTTCTTGTGTACGTCTTCTGATAGTTGCCTTTGTGGCGAAATGCAGCTTTCAACTATTTTTTCGCCTGCTGAAGAATCGTATGCGCCTTAACCGCTAATAATACTAGTGTTGGTCTTTTAGTTGATTTTTTTTTGGTTTCCTCAGCATTCGGTTTAAATTTATAACATTGATTTTCGCAAAAGTAATATATCAGATTGGCATCAACGCTTGTGATCGATCCCCGCAGATTTTAGAGAGTTTCGAAAAATTCTTCGTACAGTATTGCCATAATTGATATTCACAATTGATCTGTTTCGACATATCAACCTGAAGGCCTATTTCAGATCGGAGTCTTTGCTGTGACTACCGAATTTTTTTCTCAGCCTAGTTTGCATGATTTGCTGTCTATGTCCTTGGCATTATTATATTTTTCATTTAACATGCGGACTGAAAATTGTTATGGGACTCCGCTTCATCAGGAACAACAATAAAACAATGGTTAGCTGACTCCGATGATGCACAGCGCAGTGGGCTTCCAAATGATTACCGCCTCACCAGAAAATTTCAACAAAATCCACAAAATCGTTTTGAATGATCGAAAAGTGAAGTTGCGTGAATTAGCTGATATCATAAAGATATCAAATGAATGTGTTGTCTGTATATTGCATGAGCATTTCACTATGAGAAAGCTCTGGTTGGCGCGTTTGCTTACTGTTGAATAAAAACAAGAACGTGTTGATGATTCTGAGCAGTGTTTGGCCATGTTTAAACGTTATAAACCAAACCGGAATGTTTGCATCGATAAGCAAGTGGTGAACCTCGTCCAAAGCGCCCGAAAGCACAACAATCGGCTGGAATGGTTATGGCTTCAGTATTTTGGAATGGCATCGTGTAATATTAATCGACCATTTTGAGACCGTTATTGGAGCATTTGAAGGCCGAAGTTGCAAAGAATCGTCCGCATATGGCAAAGAAAAAAAAAAATTTGTTTCATTAAGACAACGCACTGCGTCACAAGTCAATCAAAACAATGGCAAAACTACATGAATTCAACCTCGATTACTCCCACTTTCACCATATGACTTTTGGCTGTTCGCTGACCTAAAAAAACGCTCGCCGGTAAGAAATTTCTCTTGAGTTTCTCTTGGTTATCCCTGAAACTGAGGCCTATTTTGAAACAAAAAATAAATCGCTCTACAAAAGTGGTATTGAATTTTTAGAGCGGCGCTGGAATGATTGCGTTGTTCTTGGTGATGAATAAAGCTAATTTTGAACAAAAAAAATGTTTTCTTAGTTGGGCTCGGGACTTTTCAGCCCATGTGTTATGTAACGGTAAATTTTACCATTAACAAATTTCTAATAACATTGACGAGGTGTGAAGAAATGCATACTTTACATTTACCAACTTCAGTTAAAACTTTCCGAAACCGAAAAATTATCTTGCATTGTTAAGACTCCAGCGTTTTGTATATGCACTGATTTAATTAAGAATATTTTCCCTGTGTTAATAGTTATCGACAAATTATGCAAGTAAATTAGCTTGTTCCTTACGCTCATTCTTAAGTTTGACAGCTCCTATTTCATTTCAATTCACATTCCCATTCAATATTTGATCTATCACCGATCCCCTTTCATGCACACCAACAAGTATTTATGCAGCGATGCTCGGTTCTTTGCGCTTATTCTTACTATTTGGCAGCAAGAGAAGTGTCTGAGTGTTGCACATGACATACATAGATAGAGTAGGTGGCGCAGCGGCTGAGAGGGAGAAAACCTATTCATTTGTCATGTCATAATGCAAATTGCTTGCCGTAACACAAAAATTCAGCGCATTTTTCAGTTCGCAAACAAACACACACACATACACGCGCACGTACACAAAGGATGGAGAGAAGGAAGCGCAAGAAAATGAACAAATAAATGTTTGTTGTAATTGGCGATTTTCATTTATTGTACATTGGAATATAAACGAGCTACTAGCTACATTAGTTGGCGGCTGCCATTGTCGGATTTACTTGGAATTATCAAGCCATGAATCATCATCAGCTGCTGCAATAGCAGACGCCTTTCGAATGGTATTAGCGAAATCAGCGGCAGAGGCAACCGACAAATTGCCGAGTCAATGCGAAACGGTTGGAATGTGAATGAAGTATGTAGATGGTGGCGGTGGCGGTGGCGATGGCTGGTTTAGCTGGCAGCACTGCTATAACAGTCAACCCACTCAGCAGGCAACCCGCCGCTCCGTAGGTATATCAATTGTTGAAAAATCGTGCGGACGTCAGCGAATAGACACCAATGAATAGCGGTAGTAATAACAAAAAAAAAAACAAAAAAATCGGCAATAACAGTGGCAGTGGCAGTGGCACCAGCAAAGGAATGCCACTTGGCGTCACTCGGCATCTGTGATTATAAACAACCACCTCGTAGCGAAACATGCAAGTTCACACACACACACACACACACACTTCCACATGCGCACATACTCACAGGAGTACATGTACGAGTAAATATAATTACAAACATGTTGAGTTACAAATTTGAAAAGTATTCGGCTACTCATTGTTTTGCTGCGTTTGGATCAGCCAAATATTTTCGCATTAAATTTTTGCTTTTATTTATTTAAAAATACTCTCATTTATACTCATATACATATAATATGAGCCATAAAAATGCAGAAAAATGTGCGTTGAGCATGTGAGTATATGAAATATTCAATTGAAAAAGTATCTATTTACTTTCAAATTCTTTGAATTTCATTGAAATCTAATAATAATGTACTTCGAAAGCTTTCTTCTCTTCTCGGATTTGGTATGAACTTTTTTGTCCGATCTCAAATTGTGTTTTTGTTAATTTTTAGCGGTTTTTTAACCCATATGCGCTACAAGCTTTTTTATCGTTTTTGTTCTTTGTCGTTGCTGCAAGTCAATCACCTCCGTGAAAGCTCTACTGATAAGCTTCAATAATAATTTGAGTTCCTAATTATGTGTGTCTGCAACCTTATTGTTGTACTATATCTTACTTTTAGTTGCCCTATTTTTTCAATATTTATCAGTCTCAAAGACTTCTTATCAATTTCTTGCTAGTGATATCTTGATAGTGAAATACATACATATACTCGCGTAATGGCAGGTAAACAATTATTTGATTCATTCAATAATATTTGAACACATTACGGAAATGTATAAGTAATTATAAGTAAATATCTTGGTTATTTTCTATTTAAGTTCAAGTGAATCAGAGGCAGGTTGAAAATTTTAGGTACACATAGGTCTACAACCATGAATAAAAAATGAATACCATAGAAATAAAATAGCCCCTAAAACCAGTCTGTGGATTTTATGCACTACTGCAACTGACGTATTCTCAATTCTTACGCTGTGCTTAGTTTACTTCAAAATCCTGTGCCCAAAAATGTAGCTTCCTTCTACAGGAAATGCAGGAAAATGTACTCAACTATAACTTAAAATCTACTAAACGATCGTTTTGATATTTTTGTACTGTACTTTTTCACATATTTTATCAGGTATCCCTGGAAAAGGTATCCCTTTGAAAGGTTCACAGTGGTTTTAGGAGAGATAAGGGCGGGTAGTCACCCTTTTTCGCGAATCCTATTTCGCGAAATCCTTTTTCCCGACAACCGGTTTCCCGACAGATATATTTTCCCGAATCTAATTCTCCGACAACCTTTTTGCCGACAAGTGTTTTTTTTGGTCATTCGCTCTATAGGTCATTCAATAGGCGGCCGCCTTAGCCGAATGATTTCGTGCGAGACTCCAGTGGCAAACGTCCGGGTGTATTTCTGTCATGAAAGAGCTCCTCATAAAAACCATCTGCCGTTCGGAGGCGCGTAAAACTGTAGACCTCTCTATTTGTGAAAAAAAATAAGACACACAGCATGGCGAAACACCCAAAAAGAGTGTTTTTACAAAAATGCAAAAGAAGCTTTGAAAAGGAAATGTAACAAAGTTGTTTATTTTGACGAAAATTCTAAGAAGCTTTGAAAAAGAAATGTAAGAAAGTTCGTTATGTTTGCCATATATTACTTTACATAACATGCTCTGCTTTTGCCAGTAAAAGCAATTAAATTTGAAATGAATTTATTGCTCTGCATTTATTTATGCCAAATATCCTTTCCCATAATTCATAAGCCACTCTTTACACTGTTGATAGTTAGTATGTTAATATGTGCATTTTTTCATAGTGACATAGTCCTTTGCCACCTCCACCCTGCGGAATCCCCATCATTACTTCCAGTTAATAACAAAACTTGTTTTTCTGCATTGTTTTTATATCACCTTCTATTCGTATTTAGTGATTTCCTGCCTTAATTACTTTCTAGTTGCACCTGCTACCATTGTTCTTATGCGCAAGTGTGTACGTATGTGTGTATAGCACACACTTTACACGCCGTGTAAAACAATATCCTTACACTTACTGTGTTATAGCACCTACATTTGTGTGTGTGTGTACTGGCGGAAAAGTATATCAGCCTTGTAATTTGCATTTACAACATAGCCACACATATGCATGTATATGTGTGTATTCATGGGATCTATTTGCATATGCATTTGCGTAAAAACACATAAAAGTGTGTTTGTGTGTGTGTGTGTGCCTTACTGCGGGCTTGTAAGCTGTCCCATTTTGCTGCAGTTGCTGCTGACCTCAATTTGAACGCTCCGCGCGCGAGCGACAACACGAGCTATTTCCAATACAACTAGGATCACAAGAACATCTGCATTTACATATTTACATATGCTTCTGGTATTTACAAACAGAGAGCGTACAAATAAAAACCCTTTACCAAGATAATTGGTACATTAACGATGACAAGGTGCAGATATATTTAATTAAAGCGATAACTCAAAAATATTAGGTTTGTGACTGACTAGTAAAGTGAAAGTGTGAAGTAGCTCAAAAATTGCCTTGATTTTTAGCAGTTTCGTTGCTGATTATTATTATTATTCCGTATGGTGCGCGGCGTTAATAAAGTGCCCCAACAAATTCCTTTCATTCAGATCTGTTATGCGCCAGTCTCTTAGCTTCATTCATGGTTAAATTTGCGGCGCGTGTTTCCATATTCAACAATCGTCTCTTTTTTTTCTACGGCTGCCTTGGTGATTCCATTCGATAGCGACTCTTGTTAAATCATTACATTGTCTACGAAGGACGTGGGTAATCCAACCTCACTTTCTTCTGGAAATCTCAAAGAGTATTGGGGTTTGCTGAGTACTTCTGCACAACTCAGCATTCGAAATTGTGTTTGGTCAGAAGATTTTGAGGATTTTACGAAGGCGTCGATTAGTGAAAACTTGCAGTGCACTTACATCGGCTGCTCAAGGTCCTCAACTTTGTGCGTTGCGAAATGTGTGATGCTTCCCAGACTGGACATAGGGAGACTAATGTTGCTAGAGCTTTCTTAAGGGGTCTCGGTGGTCTAGAGCTCGAAAATTTAGGGTATTTTCAGGAATTTTTTTTACAATAAAAAAAAAATGAACGATATTTAAATTTTTTAGGCTTTTTATTTACCTTCTTTTACGTACAGATTTCAAAAAAAAAATTAATGTAAATAATTTTAAAAATGGCGCTGAAGTTGACCCTCCCGAAAAATTGGACCTGGACGGTGTTGTCCATTTTGACTCTTCTATTTACCTGAAACACAAAAAACCAAAAAAATATTCGTCAGTATGACTGTAGCTATAGCCCGTACTAGAAAAAAAAAAATTACAAAATGGCGCTGCTTTGAATTTGATACTCTAAAAATCGGGTTTTTTTAAGTTTTTTAATAAAAAAATACGAAATAATTGAAATAATAATATAGTTCTAGTACGGGTGATAGCCATTGATATTGTGAAGAACATTATTCAGACGATTCGGTTGAATAGTTTTTTTTTCTTGACAACACCAGGCCGAAAGAGTTGTTTCGAGATGAATGCGTTTAAAGTGTGAGGCACAGGAGCGCGCCGACCGCTCTCTACCTGGTTAATGGGCTGTAGAAGCTATAATATTGGGAATTTCCGTATGGAAATTTCACAGAATATTCTTAAGATACTACACTTTCGAAATATTGAAAAAAACAAAAAATCGTTTTTTTGAAATTTCTAGACCACCGGGTTCCCTTAATGCGGTGTTTGATGTCTTCTTTCTTTAATTTCTTCATATAGAGGAAAAGTTGCACATCGTAAGCAAGAAAAATTGTCCAAAACTAGCTGGATTTTTGAGAAACCAGAAACTTTAACTTTCTTGCATTAGAATTGATCCGGTTATATATCTGCCTACTCAAAAATTTAGTAAATTTTCTGATTTAGAATTTGGAAATTTTTATGAATATTTAGTAATTTTTTTAATTTCCTAAAAAGTATGGAATATTCATTTACATGGCTCTCGCTAATGAATTATCTAGGTTTTTATTGAAAATAATTTTAAATGGAATTGAAAAAATTAAATGTTAAAATTTAAATTCAGAAGAGGTGCGGGGATTTTTCGACGTTTGAAAATGCTTTCCTCTTTATAACCCCTTTTTTGGGCCATTTAGCTTTTTCTTAGATTTTTTAAACACTTTTATTGAGAACATTTAACATTTTTACTTTTGAAGTCCAGCCAACATTGATGACAGTATACCTGGATACAGCAAGCAATTAAGGTAGTTTAAAAATACGTAGCCCTACACTTGAATTTTTTTTCTAGTCATCGCAATGGACCTTTGATTCCTTAATTTTTTTCAATGTAGTTCCGTTCTAGAAATTTAGACCATACATTTTTATATTACCACCAATAGGAAGTTGAAACAACTTTTTTAAATGTTTTTTTTTTTTCATTTTATGTTATTTTAAAAATCAACAGCTCCACACTCTTTTGTAGTCCCAATGGAATTTAAATTTGGAAAAGCAGGTTATTTAATAATTTTGAAATTTCATACGGGTTCGATTTTATACTAATATGAGTAAAATAAGTCCTCCCTACACTGAAATTGAAAAAAAAACAGTGTTCTATGAAAGATTGTTAATTTTGTTGTTTTAACAAAAAGTGTAGACGTGAAGAATATTTTGGCATATATACGAGGGCGGGTCAATAGTTTGTTATGATACTACATCGAATAAGTCCCCGCCCTAGTAAGTAGGTAGGTAGGTGAAATGTTTTAATTAGCAGTCTGGCACTCCCCAAGTGGCACTAAAGCGCCGTTTTTAACCAAACCCGAACATTTACAGAGAAATTGCTCAATAGTCTCATTCTCAGAAAGGGCCCACAATTTCTGCGATGGGAATTTAATGGTAAACCTAGCTTTTTGCGCTACTGTCGATCGTCCAATGAGCGGTACGAGTCATTGCTATGAGTTTGGAAATTGAAAAGTGTGGAGTCCCCATGGCTTTCGGAGTCCTGCGTCTATTGTACTGGGGCCAAAGGATTGGAGCTCTTCTCTTCTGCGCTTTCCTAAGAAATATGATGTGCAATTCCTTTTAACAACAGTCAGGGTATGCCGATGACCGGATAGGAGATCTCTGAGATCTATTAAGTCGACCCCTTCCTGGCAAGCTCATAAGCAATTTCATTTCCCTTTATAATCCTACGGCCGCTCTAGAACGTTTGACGAAATCTTCGCAGTCTTTGGCATGGTGCCGACTCTATTTCATCAATGGTGCATCGAATCTCATCTTTCAGCTCAGAGTTTTTGTTTTGTGTTTTTGGAATAAGAAGAAAGAAAGCGAACTACTTGTCAAATTGCATGTACCGTCTCCGCAAAAACTTCTCCCATTGTCGGCTTGCATAATTTTTCAAAGAAATATTACTGCATTCAAATAAGGTGGTTTTAATATTTTTTCCTTTATGCGGCTACGGGGCCTTTAAAAGTGTGGGCCGAGACCAAGAAGTTTGGCCAGTGACCAGTCTTCAGTGCGAAGTTATGATAGAAATGCATTTCAAGTGCAGATAGGTGCTTCAGTCGGATTTACGGAGCTGTGGTTTTTGTTTCGTTGTTGAGTCGAATAACTTTTTATATAAGAATTACCGTAAAGTATTCATCGATTGTCTATGTGGTGTACAATGGTTCTGCCATAGCAGAGCTCTTAGAGTGCTTTTCGATTTCCATGTTGTTATACTTAACGCAATCGCATGTGAGAAGTTGGATCTGCTTGCATTTAAAAGATGAAATTGAACACAGGCATCAATCTTAAAAAAACAAAGTCATTAGTTTCTTGATTTCCGTAGTATTTATGCTGCTTTCTAAGTATATAAAGTCTTCCGCAAAACTTTCATTTATAATGTCCTCTTGATGCCTTTCCCAGCATCCAGGACTGCAAAGTAGAGGATCAAATCTTTCTACTAGTTGAAGATAAGGGACTTAGGGAATCTACTTGCATAGGTTTTATGTCTGTACAAGCTTCTATTTATCATCTACTCTACAGTAACCGTGTTCAACTACCTCGGCAAGTATTGTGGCATATTTTTCATTGAACCCATTTACCTCCTTTTTCGCCGATGCTTGTCCAAAATTGTTAGAAGTACGTATAAATATGTTTGTTGCACGTATGTATATTCCATTGGCTTAGGTGTACAGTTATCTATAGAAACATACTCGTATGCCAGGAACATATCTGCTGAGCTATTATTGTCGCCTTCGCTGTAGTGTTTTTGTTGTTATGCCGGGCATTGCCATAATTTCATTTCCATATTGGCAATATAACCTATTTTCCATCTTGTTGCATGTTGTGAATTTGTTGTTTTTGTTGCAGTTTCACTGAGATACAAAGGTACAAGCATAAATACTTACCACATACCACATGCTACATGCAACTGAATAGCAGGCAAATTTACTACGTTC
>JAYXIM010036896.1:0-69222 GCA_037575425.1 Anastrepha fraterculus | reverse complement strand
ATATTCTAAAATACTTATTTTGCAGTTTTGAACTAATCTCTTAAATGTGTGTTCTGAATTTTGTTTGACATAAATGAATAAATAAATAAAATTTACAAAAAGTTTGAAGCTTGGACTTACATGGTTTTTATAACTATATTTTTATCAAGTTATTACAATAAAAAAACTTTTAAATTAAATAAACAGCAAATAAATTGTTAAAACTTTTTTAGTAACCCCGTTTTGTATATAAAATCCCATCTTGACCATTGAGACTGTTCGGCGTTCTTACATAGATTATCTAGGAGTAATTCTAGAAATCTGTTTCGTTATGGTTGGAAAAAAATAAATAATAAGTTCCATGTTTCCCACCCTGTGTGGAAATTGAAAGCAATCATCTATGGTACGCAAAACGTAATTTTAACAGTCTTTGGCGAGAAAATTTTTATGTATCGATGAGTGTCGTCTACAAGTAGACTAAAACTGGAGATTGAGGGAGCTTCGAAATGCAATAAAATAAAAGTGGTAGAAAGACTATCACACTGTATTTATTGTTTGATTCAACTAGATTTGAGCAATTTTTCCTGAGTGGCAACTTTTCAACCAAACATCCCGGAAAAACATTCAGCACGCAAAAAAAAAACAGTCTAATTTGAACTAACAGCAGTGTGAATGTTATTTGCGAGTTTTAATACATGATTTTTATTTTTTATGCCTTCTATATAGGCGCGCGGCGATACAGTAATCGAAATCTCATTAGAGAACTTTGTACTAGGTCAAGAATCGCTGCATTTTTAATGACATTCGGCGCCAAGGGTGTACTGCGTAATTTTTGAAAATCATGTTCATAATGCGCAATTCCTTCCTATACTTTGAAAAGTAGAGATATCCGAGATAGGTGCAGGTTTCTCGAGTTTCACTTGAGATCCACTTCGCTATGGGATTATTTATAGTAAGGGTAGTTTCAAGTTTAGCATTTTGTAGCGTCTCCTTATTAGTATTATTGCTGGGGATAGAGCTCTGCGGCTTTAGTATTTATTGTGATTTCCTTAAGGATTTAATCGCTTTCCGAAAGTAACTTCATTATGAATTATAAGAGCTTGTCACTAACTCTTCTTCCCGTCTATTATTTCATCACCCGCCCGGAATACCGTATTTTTATGGTAACAACCCTTACTTCAGTAGTCCTTGAAATTTACCATTAAAAGATTTTGGGCATAGAAAACTATTGAGCGTTTGCATACTATTTAGTGTAGCAGTTAATTCATTGGTTATTTGGGTTTTGAAGAACACTGTTGTGAATTTTTTACTTAATTTTTTATTACATTCTTGTACACTCGACTTTCATTCTTTGTTCGTGTCTGTTGTCGCAGAGAAAAATTTTGAAAGTCTGATACCTCAACTCCTCCGCTTAATACCAATTATAATGAAAAGTTTCGTTTTAAGTGCGATATGACAGAAGTCGAGTCCGAGATAAACAAAAAAAAAAAAAAAAAAAAATTGCTATATTTTTCTTACTGTTACATTTTTGTATTAAAAATGGTCTTTTCGTGTATATTTGTGATTAAATATATATGCATTATTTACGCAAATTGAAATTTTATTTGAGATCATTTAAATACTTCAAGCTTTTCGACAAATTTTCATAAAAGTTTCAAGATTATTTTAGTAGTTTTTAAAGTTTTAGTATAATAAAGTGCAAATTTCAACTAGCTGAAAATTCTCGTTGGTTTTTGATAGTCTTTCCCCTGAAGGTGTTGCTCATTTTGTGCATATAATGAATGCAAAATATTTTTGTTTTATTTATATTTCAGAAAAAACTTTTGTAGAAAAGTTGAAAGCACTGTCAAGTTTCAATTATTTTTTGTTACGTTATTTATAAATAACGATAATTCAAAATCCAACTAAAATAAATATATTGTTATAACATTTTATCGGCTGGAAACATTCACTGCACTGCTTTCAAGATATTACGACGATAATATCTAAATCTATACAGGAACGAAATTTATAACTAAACTGCCCACAGAATCGATTTCTATCCCATTATTTCTGAACAGAAGGAAAAGAACCAAACAGGTGCAAAAAGGAAGAAGAGGCTTTGGATTACAGGATGACGATCAACAGTGGCTAATTACATTCGTATTAACCGCTTCAAGTTTCTCATGAATTTCACCAAGTGTGTGATATTTAAACCCGCAATATCTTCAAGTGTAGCACAAAAGTGCGAGGCTAGATGTCGAAATCTTTGCGCGACAAGAGCAGGACCGCTGAGAAGAAGGTGCTGAGAAAATTCCACCTCATCCTCAAGACAGCTTCAGCAGAAAAGACTTGAAGCAATCCCATGTATCACCGCACGGACACCTAACGGACAATGTTCGGTAAAGATACCTACTCATTTCGAGAACTGTGGCTTTGTTAGCCTTAAAAGTTCGCTCGAGCTCCCGCGATCACCCCGTAGCCTGTAGGATCTCGCGACTTTGCACTTTAGCGCACTAGCCCAGCGCTCGCTAAGTAGACGCGAGGCCCATCTTTCCAGGTGTAGACCACAGGTTCCCAAGGGAACCACAATCCTCTCGATTTGTGATGGCCGTCTCCAGGGCCCTCTGTTTTGCCAGCTCAACAGCTCAGCAGTTTCCCTATATACTGCTGTGACCGGAAACACAGATGATGTAATCGAAAGAGAAGTCAGGCATTCACGACTAATTTCGAACGCACAAACAACGACCCCAAAGACCTAATTGCCGCTGGGCTGTCGGAGTATATATTTACGTCCTTTCCAGTAATTACAGAAGCGAGCAACCAATCCACTGCCTCCTTAATTGCGGCTACTTCCACTTGGAAAACACTACAGTGGTTCAGAAGCCTAAATTTGACCTTGATGGAGAGCTCCTCGCACAATACCCCCTCCCAAACTCTTCGGTCCAACTTCGATCCATTCGCAAACATGTCTGCCATGCACTGTTTACAAATGTTGCACACCACCCACTCCTTCCTTAAGGGAATATGATTGGAAAAAGTACCGCTTGGACCCAGCGAGGGTGTACAATGATCCAGCACTCTGGCGATGAACTCAAAGTTTTCCTGATTACTAGAGTGTCTGTAGCTTAAGTCTAGCATATGGCAAGAACACCAAATAAAATACAATAATTAACTGCCTAAAAGCTGCGATTGGTTTTCATTAACTATTTTTTGTATAGTGCCGTTAAGGATAAATGTTACGCCTACCGACCAGAGAAAATTTATTAGTAAAACATGAAACCGTAATTAGCATTGGTGAGATAAGTGGGGAAACTTTTGAAAGTGTACTGAGTGAGGAGCTTTTTTTTCATGGCAGAAATACATTCGAAGGTTTGCTATTGCCCGCCGAGAAGCGACCGCTATTAAAAAAAACTTTTTCTATCATTTGGTGTTTTACGCACACAGAATCGAACCTACGCACTTCCGAATGGTTGTCACGCATCAAGCCATTTGGCTACGGCGGCCGCTTACTGGCAAGGCTTACTCTTTTCAATATAAAAAAAGTATTGAAAAACATTTATGCGTCTTTTATTTATAGACGAATTAAATTAAACTACAAACGTTAGATGAATCTCCCTGTTTACTAAGTTCATTTACGGCCAATCTTAAACACCTCTGCACTTGTTTTGCCCTGATTTTATCGTCATGCTTAATCTCCATTATACTGATTTGAACGTTTTATTCACTTTACTTTCATTTTTAAAACAAATGGCGTTTGAGAATATATGAAAAAAGCTCGTGCTTTATTTTTATTTTATTTTTAAGTAATTCTTGTGGTCATCAACTTAATGGTACTCCCATTTACATATTAAGTACCAGCAAACAATGTATTTTCTACTGACCCTACATAATCGCCCAACTCTCATATTGTGCACTGCAACTCAACACAATCGGCAGCACCAGCTCGATTCAGTGGATTTGAGTTCAGCCAGGCGATGAAGTCAATTTTATTGCTCAACACAAGCAATGTTAAGCAACCCAGCTGCGGTTGCTGCTATTCACAATTACAAGTGACATTTACACATGCATACACATTTACATGCTTATATACATATTTACACATCCAGCGAACATCACTGTATTGTTTTTCAATCTACTGGTTGCTTTCACTGCATTCTCTCTTGATTCATTCAGTCTGTGTAATTCTGTGTTCACTATTCAGAGTTCAGTATTCTGTGTCCAATAGTGTCCATTGTCCACTGCATTCACCTAATAGTTATTGACCGATATTTTGTTTTGCTTATTTGTTGCAAGCATTCTCCTGTTGTTTTCTTGCTTTTCCGATATTATGGTTTTTTTTGAGCATTTTACATTATTTGATTTTGGTTTTGTCTTCTTTTTCTTCTTTCTGGTTTCTGTTTTATTTTGTTATTGTTTTTGTTGTAATTCTGCTTTGTGTACATATTTTGTACTTGAGCTGATTGAACATCCAGCAGCGCACACAAATTGCTTCCTCGGTTATTTAAGGGTCAATAGGACACACCTTAAAACAATGTTTCATTATCCTGTCACCGAGTTTGGTGCATTTGCTTTGCTTGAGGGATTGACTGACATGGCTTTGTGACTGGTTGGTGGGAGGGGTGGTGTAAGCGGTAGGTAGTATTTGTGCGTGTAATTGAAAGCATTGTTAAACACTGGTATTGGACAGATGATTTTCGCATGAATTCGAAAAATAAGGAATAGTTAGTTCGCAAATTTGATGGCGATAGTGAATCCAAGAAATGCAATATGCAAGGTCAAACTTATTCATTTATACATTACACTTTTTCTTGAGTATTCTTCTTTTTGTTAATTCATTTGGATTTATCAAAAATATTTCTGCGGATGATTTAAAAAGTAAGGCATGGCTTAATAGCGCGATCATTTGTTCCGCCTCGTGGGGAGACTCTCCCGCCTTGAGCAGATTCTAATACCCATTACCCCTTTCTCCGAAGAAGAAAGAATTTGGACTGGGGCAGAGAAGGTAAGCTATCTGACGAGCGCTCGGTTGAGTATTTCTAAAAAATTTAAAAAACGGCGCACGTTTCACAGTATGCCGGGTACTCATTGAATATGTCTTTGTTCTACCAGGGAGATCCGTGCCAATCCAACGAGTTTTTGCGCAATTAAAATGGTTGATGTCCAGAAAAACTCGCTTACAAGTCAAAATACTGAAGTTATTCTTGCTTAACTAAACGTTATTTGGAACAACTACGACTATTTGAAAGAAAACCAGATTTGTTAAAGAAAATATCATCGCGGGTTGGTTAGGGTGCTTCGACTTTTGATGAAGAAAACTCGATTGAGCTTTCACAAATTTTTAAAATAAGAATTTTGTGGTAGCGAAGTAATACGTTTCGTTTTGAAATATTGGTTACGAAATAAAATTTGTCTTATTGTATATTTTTGCAATTTGAATAAAAAGTTTCGACAAAGGGGACCCTCATTTAGACGGTCGAAAAATGCATCATTTTTGGGAATTTTTTTCTCAGGTAAAATAACTTCAAACGTTTTGTAATTCATAAAGTACTTTAATAAATGTCTTGACTGTCTACAAAAATTTTCGGAGAAGAAAAAAAACATTTTAAGTATGGAAATATACACCTCGTCCATGGCACCTCATTCTATCTGTGTACATTCTAGCTGCTCTGAATTTTTTTCTGAAATAAAAAAACCAAATTTTTTTAAAACTTTAGGATAATACCTTCGATGTGACATTTTGATTTAAAAAAAAAATGTCGAAATTTTTTAAAACTTTAGGAGGATAATACCTTCGATGTGACATTTTGATTTAAAAAAAAAATGTCGAAATTGATATTTTTTACCCAGTTTTATGTTAAATGTGATTTTTCATGCATAAAAATTGACTTTTTATAAAAATTGACTTTAAAATTACAAAAAAATATGAAAATCTTTTTTTAAAAAAACGCTTAATGTCACATTGAAAACAGTGTAGATAAGTTCCTATGTTCATTTTTTTCTCTACCCCCGTAGACATTCATTTTTTCTCTACCCCCGTAGACATAAATCTTTTTTTTTAAAAAAACGCTTAATGTCACATTGAAAACAGTGTAGATAAGTTCCTATGTTCATTTTTTTCTCTACCCCCGTAGACATAAGTACACCCCCTACTCTAAGGGTGCATGCGAACAATTTGGGTTTGGGCTTATTTCAAAGAGCAAAGTTCAACCTTCATATTACTGACAATAACGAAGATCGTAGCACGTTAGGGTTCTGCTCCACAATTTTTGAAAAATGGCCAAATACGCTATTTTTAGGGGTTTCAACTCCCTTACCTGAAGTGACGAAGATCGTAGCACGTTAGGGTTCTGCTCCACAATTTTTGAAACAATGGCCAAATACGCTATTTTTAGGGCAGTTTACTCCTTTTTCTCGAAAACCTGAAGTGATGGAAAATTTTTGAACTCGGATTCGTGCTTAGCGCGAAAATTCCCTTCGGGATCACTAGGTCCCATCTTATTCGCAAAACCGATGCAGGGCAGTGTTACTTACTTCCCACCACCCAGCACATTCTGCACGAATGCTTTTTTTTCGAAGACAGAAGCCAACGTTTTGAAGGTATAAAACTGTCTACCGTACTTACGGAATCCACTTCGGGAAAAATCAGTAAGATATTTAATTTCGAAGTAAGTAATTGATCAAAGTAAATCGTTAAAACTTACATAATATTATTTAAATTATAACTACAATTAGGTTAGGTTAGGTGAAGTGGCTGTCCTTCGACGCACCTAGGCCAGTTGGAGGTCCCTTGAGATACCACCGCAACTATCCTATCCATACTCTACTTGGTCTTCTCTAAACTATTGTGGGGCCTTCAAAAAGCTAGCTATATAAGCTTGTTTGTGACTCGTAACATGGGCAATGTTGTCCAGAAAGGCGATATCGAGCAATCTTCCTCTTGTATATCCTCACCGCTTCTACAATAGTTATTGGATGGTGCCCCTAAGCTACTGGCATGCCTTCTTATTAGACAGTGCTCATATGGGACACATACTACGATTCTTATATCCCTCCTACTTAGTTTAATTAGTCTCTTAGTGCGACCCATTTTCCATTCGGACCACGTTTGCCTACTGATAGCGCAGGTGTTTAACCGTCTCCAGTTGGAATTAGCAACACTAATCGTGCGTTTATCTATCTTACTGTCTTAGACGAAATTATAGAATTACAACTCAAAAAACAAATATAAAAATAATAAATAAAAAAACTAGATTTAACACTCTGACAGCTAGAGCTCTCTATATTATACAGGGTTGCCCATATTCGACGGACCCATCTGGCAACCCTGTATCTTTTGACAGAGACGTCAAATCGCTTAATGACATGCCGGGTTAGAAGCGTCAGTCCAAGCAGATTTTTACCATGGAACAGTACATGCCACGCGAGCGCTCCCAAATTGTTGAAATTTACATTCAACGAAAGAAGTCAAAAAAAGAGGAAGAAGAAAATCATCATGTCCGATGAGGCTCATTTCTTATTGAATGGGACGGTAAACAAGCAAAATTGCCGTATTTACGCCACTGAAAATCCTCACGAAATTCAAGAGGTACCTCTTTATGATGAAAAAGTCACTGTTTGGAACGGCGAAAACGATTATTGGGCCGTTTTTCTTCGAAAATGAAGATGGTCAAGCTGTTACCGTCAATCAAGAGCGTTATCGCGATATGATAACCCCTTTTGTGATGCCAATTATTCGTCGAAAGCGTATGAGGCAGTTTTGGTTTCAACAAGATGGCGCCCCACCACACGCAGCTCGCAACACAATCGATTTTTTGAAGAAATTTGTTCTTCGTCGTTTGATGTCGAAAAATGGCGATTTTGACTGGACACCGAGTTCACACCCGATTTAACGCCACCTGACTTCTTCTTGTGGGGATATTTAAAATCAAAGGTTTATATTAATAAGCCAAAGACCATAGAAGAGCTCAAGAACAACATCCGTGAGAAAATAGCCGCTATTCCAGCCGAAATGTTAGCTAAAATTATGGAAAATGCTGCAAAACGGGCACAATACGCCGTACAGGCTCAAGTTCAAAAAGTGATGTCAACAAATCTACTTGAACCTAATAAAATGATTATTATCGTCAACATCAAAAAAATTGTGTTTTATATTTAACTAGCATCACCCAGTGGGCTTCGCACCACCATACATAAAATGTTTTTTTTATATCGCAAGAAATTTTTCATATTAAGTTTTCTTTATAGAACTCGTAAAATGTTTAAACAATTGAATTAGTTGATTTTTTTCATTCAACATACTTTCTAAAGATGTCACAATAGCCTTTTCTGTACTTTTTTAAAATTTGATTGTGGTGGTCACCTATATACAGGTAAGGTGAAAGAGCCGATAAAAACTTGTAATTAAACTTTGATTCTTTAATCTCCATTTCAATTTTTTACGCAAAATAAGTTATGCTAAAATAAATAAAGTTAAAAATGTTTTTCCAGTTCCTTGAATGCTCCAGTTTTTATTATATTTTCGCCCAAAATTAATATTAACATAATACACTTACAACCACAACAGTACAACAGAAACGCTCATAAGCGGCTGTGTATTTGTTATTGCTTTTCCCATACAGGCATTTCGTATGAGAGGAAACCATTACTCACATAAAATATCATAACTCAGGGACGGCTGCACCGATTTCAATCAAACTTCACACAAACCACCTCCTCAAAGATAGAAAAGAACTCTAAAATTTTTGTGTCAATCGGTTCGGTGGTTCTTGAGTTATAAGATTACCAAGGAAATGTAATATATAACGACAACTTGAAATAACCCAGGATCAGCAGTGTGGTTAGGAATTTCAGCTGATATAAGGCTATCGATTTGATCCGGAGTTATTTTATGTACCAGCCAAATTAGTATATGTGCGTGAGGCAATCCCCTTTTCTGCCATTCGATGGAGTACATATGGCAACGCACCTCCCCAAATACATATAATTTCACAATTAAATCCATAAGTGCTTTACATTTTTGCCGAAATGGATACTCATGTGGTTCAAACACATCCTAGCGTTATCCAGGTCCACGTTTTGGTCTATATCTCGAGACCCTAGTTACGGAGGGGCATTAAAAATACTCTATACTATAGAATCATCAGCAGCTTCCATTTGGTACCCATATTGTACGAACACATCCTTAAGTTATCGGGGTCCACATTTTGGGCGATATCTCGAGACCCTATAGAATCATCAGCAGCTTCCATTTGCTACCCATATTGTACAAACACATCCTAGGGTTACCCGGGTCCACGTTTTGGATTATATCTTGAGACCCTAGTCACGGAACGGTATGAAAAGTACTCTATACTATAGAAATCATCAACAGCTCCCATTTGCTACATATATTGTACGAACACATCCTTAAGTTATCGGGGTCCACATTTTGGGCGATATCTTGAGACCCTAGTCACGGAGCGGCATCAAAAATACTCTATACTATAGAATCATCAACAGCTTCCATTTGCTACCCATATTGTACACATCCTAGGGTTACCCGGGTTCACGTTTTGGCCTATTTCTCGAGACCCTGGTATCCGATTCTTAAAATTTTAAAACACAAACCATCTACTGAATAGTCCAAACAAAACCTAAAAATTTGGTTTGGATAGGTGAGCCCGTTCTTGAGTTATAAGATTACCAAGGAAATGTAACTTCTTTTTATATATATAGATTAAAAAAAAAAAACACATGGGTCCGTCGAATAAGGGCAACCCTGTATATTACAATAGCATCTTATTTTATCTAATAAAATAATAATAGTAACGTTTGTTTGTTTATCCTCTTGATAACTGGAGTAAAAATTATCCGCAAAGCTCCTTGCATTTTTTGAAGCCTAATTACATTTCAAGTTACGTTCCTGAACGCTTTTCGAAAACATAGAGAAAACGGTTAAAATTCTTAACTCAGCGAAATATCTAGTTTGGACATATACAATAGAATTTCAAGTATAAAAATTTTGTAGAATATTTTCATCCCTTAACTCTCCCAGAAAAGTGTAATTTGGACCCTTTCTGTTTGAAAACAAAAAACACAGCATTTGTAAGGTTAATTTGTTGTAGAAAATTATACCATAGAAAATTTCACTAGAGGTCTTGTATACTTCTATACGTCCATTGGTCGGGTAAAAAATTAATATCTGGACTAAGTTTGGTTCACATTTTAAATTTGAATAGAGAAAAGCTATGTGATAATAGTGCAATTTTCGTGAAATTTTTAAAGATGGGCGTGGAAACGCCGATTATTTTAATAGAAAATAGAACGAAATAGGGCAGAAATTTCGTTCTCAAAAGATATTTTGAAAAATTTTACAAAAGTTGCCAATATGACTTTTGTGACTATGATATTTAAGCCGCATATATAAAGCTCGTCTCCTCTTTATTTGCTCAAAGTTACATTTAAAAACAGAGATCTAATTTATCCACATATTATTATTAATCTCCTCGTTTTTCAGGCATTGTGCGATTTTAAGCCGAACTTTCCACTCTTCAAATTGATTGCCTTCTACACGTCCACCTACGCAGTGTCGGCTACCAGCGAATAGCGCAAAATCTAAGCTACATATCCTCGGGCAGTTAGTTGCAGGTGTGCCATTGACACAGCATAAAGTGCATCGCCAGCGCTGTCAGTTGAAAAGAACGATATTGACGCGTTAAAAGGCATCGGGAGGTGCTGAGACGGGGAGTGAAGACGAATTAGCGATATAGGAGGCGCACAACCAACGAGACTATACATATTATGTGAGTACCAAAGCGAGTGGAAGTGTCTGACAATGTTGAAACATGTTGCGCTAACCTGTTCATTCATACACACACACACATACTCACATTTATAAATATACGTAACACCATGCAATTTAGTTATGTATTTACTTTTGGCTATTTTTCTTTCCCCCATATTTCATGCATTTTCTCCATTTCGCAGAATGTCTTGTACAGTATCAGAGCTGCCGTCGGGATGCCACCTGCGTGGCATGGGCACTTCTTCGTCCTCTGCAGTGGCGGCTGCGGCAGTAGCGGCAGCGCAAAGAAGCGGTGACGGCGGTGGCACATCTAGTACAGTTGGCGGTGGTGGTGGCGGTAGTAATAGTGGTGGTCTCAATACGGGTGGCATACACGTGGGCGGCATGATGAGTACGACGAGTACGCTGGGCGCAACAACAACAAGTTCGCGCGGTGGTTCAACGGGGAATGCGGGGGCGAGTTTGCTGCCTGAGACGATGATGACGGCGACGGCGTTGACGACAAGCACAACCCAACGACAGCAGCAACAATCACAGAAGCCCTGCTGTTTTTGTTGGTGTTGCTGTTGCTCATGTTCGTGGTAAGTGGGAGCTTCGGTACGCTCAATAAAATTTAAAATATGAAGAACTTCATTTGAAAAGTGGTGAGACGTGGGCGCGGCGTTGTTTTGATATGCCTTGCACTTTTTGTGCTGCCATTGCTGTGCTACGTTGAGATTCCACAGCTTGATACATACTTGAAATTTCATGTATCTGACAGTTTTCTGTTTGCTCTCTATTTTTTTCTTACACTCTTCTATTTTAATTTTTTTCTCGCACATTTTTCACATTGGATGCTGTTGGCATATCGCTGTCGTACATTGCAGGGCAAAGTGGTGAGTAGAATTTATTAAAGGTAATATTAAATTAGTTTTTAAGTGCTTGAGGAATTTCACAAAGAGGATTTAAAATTCTTTTCTAGAAACTTGGCAAGCTAAGTTAATAAATAAATAGTTTGTAGAAGGAAAAAGTGGAAAAGTGAATAGAGTGGGCGGATATTATATTTGAATGCAGCTTCGAGTATTTGAGCTAAATATAGAAATATGCAAGCGAAATATTTATCATACGCCATGGTGCACTCGTTGGCGCTTATGAATTTTGTTGATTGGATTTAAACGACTTTCCAATATGTTTGGATGATTATTAAGCTGAGATGAACAGAGAAAAGCTATTTGAAAAATCGGAAATTGAAAATAAAACAGAAATTGATTTTATGGCAGCTCAAGCTTTACTTAAGAACTTTAAAGCAAAAGGCGTTTTATTTTTTTAGCAGCCGTTCTTTAATTTTGGTATACTTTTTATTTAGTGATTATACTTATAACTGGATTATAGATTAAAGGAATAGATTAAACATTAGGTGAAAGAAAATATTTTTTTACTAGCCGCTGGGCGTGCAATATTAAGCTTTTATAAAAAATGCTGCTATGCAAAAGCTTCTTATAAAATACATCTCGGAGGTGGCATAAAATGACAAGATTCTTGGATAACAGCAAAGCAGCATACACCGACGTACACGATGTGACTGGGCATGACGTGTTATTTGATCAAGAATAAATGTACGCTAGCGGCTGTCTTGGCCGATTTTCCACTGCGTGTGGATAGTTGGAGGAAGTGAATCGCTTGCAAGAATGCTGTTAAAGATGTAAAGATGCTGTTTTACTTTTAAAGCCTTCCTTCACAGACTTCATTTCCGATACTTTGAGCATTTGCAAGCTTATCTAAGAGTGGAATAGTAGGGATTTATAGGGCTTGATACAAGCTGTCAAAGACAAATTTCGATTCGATGGCCTCCTTGATGGTTTTAAGTTACTCAAGCGGTTCAATATTTTATTCCTATTTGAGTTATTATTTGTTCGAAGCCAAAGTGCATAGGACCGGAGAGCTAGCCACATTGAAGCTCCATTTGCTTGACTGTGCTCACACATGCCACCAATATTGAAGTCAAGGTAGTGCTAAGCAAAGTCATCGAAACCTAAGCCAAGTCCATGAAGGTCAAAAAGAAATGTCGTAACTAATTCGCCTTGCGCTAAATGTCATCGAGTTAACTTTAAATTTTAGTGAAGGCATTGCCATCAAATTGTCTTCTGAAATAGTTGCTTCTGCTGAGACATGAGATGCCGACTAGAGAATTTAACTAGCATGCAATATTTCACTGATAGCTTGCTAGGTGCTAGCTTAGCCATAGCTAAATAATTGCTAGCTTTTGTTTTAAAAAAGTATTTCGAAAACCTCGAGTTCTTATGAATCAAAATTAAACATTAGAAAGCCTTAGGAACTCACTTTGCCATGATTAAGTCATTCTAAGATTTACGCTGATCTAGAGCAGAGAACTGTGGCTTATGAAGCATTAGAGTAGATAAAAGATAGGTCATAGTAAATTAATGACGGGTAAGGACGAAAACGGGTAGAGATAAAAAGAGGCTCCGAAATGTATGCTTAGACAGATCAGGAACCTATTTTTATGCACGTCAAACTAAGACAAGCGCTGGTGACATCATGCAGAGCTTTTTGCTTGATTTGTGACCCTTAAAAAAATGAGGGCTTTTGCGAGAGGGCTTAGTGGTTTTGAGGGTCGTATACGTCGAGTGGTCCATGAAATCCTACGTTAAGTGCAGAAGACAGTTTATGTCGGAGCAAAGACGAGAACCGCGAGTTATCCCATAAAAAGCCTTCCAAACAAAATGAAGCACCCTGAAGTGTCAGACATATTATGGTTTTTTTTCTGTCCAAACAACCCGACAAACACCAAAAGATTAACTGCAGAAATAGCTATATTCTAAACCTACAGCGGTTAATGTTCTCATGTATAAAAAGTTTCCAGCCACTGTTATGGTTGTTGCGATCGTGTCATGCCACTCCATTTCTTTATTCAAGGAATTTGAGGGCATTCTGCTGCTGTATATCGAGGTTCTAAGGACAGTAGTGTAACCCTAGATTGACAGTGTATGCCGTGACAGTCCTTACATCTTTCACCAAGACTCTGCTCCTTCCCACAAAGCGATGGCGAAACAAGATTGGATGGCTGATATTTTTCATGGCTGCTTAACTCCCCAGATCTTAAGCGTGAAACCAATAAGCATTCTCATAACACCATTTATTCTCTTAAGCCTTCAATTAATATCGTTATGATTAATATGAACAAGGAGCATTTGATTTGGGCATGTAATAGTTTCTGGACTTGTATCGAGGAGGTTATTGCAGCTAAGGTTAGGTTAGGTTTGGCAGCCGCATCGCACATAGAGACAACGATGCCACTTAGACCACGAAATGGGTCCGTTGTGAGCCGCGGGGGCTGAGCTACATTTCCCTCTCCATATTAAACCATCCTGAGCTTTTGACAAAGCGTAAAAGGTTGTTGATACCTAAAACGTATAGATTATCTATATTCGTTAAGAAGTAGGATTTTAAAAATCGGTTCCTGCTTCTGGCTAGAGCTGGGCATGTGCAAAAAAGGTGTTGAATTGTTTCCAACTCCTCCTCACGACAGAAATCGTGCGTGTAAACTCCTAATCTCCTTGCATGATTTCCTATGAGACAATGTCCTGTGAGGGCCCCTACTAAGGTCCTGATTTGAAGTCTATTCAGTTTTATAATACTCTTGGCCATGTTTGCCTAGCAATTTCACAGCTGTTAACACTAATCCATCTTTGATTTGCAGACCTGATTAATGCGTCCTTAATGAGAAGCTTACAAGTTGCGGGAGGTATCTCCATAAAATTACTTATGTCTGGCAAACAGGTACCTTCTCTTGCAAGTTGGTCTGCCCTACAGTTCCCTGGTATATCTCTGTGGCCTGGAACCCAGCACAAGATTATACGATATTGTTTGGCCATCTCATTTAGAGATTGGCGACAACGTAAGACACTCCTTCATGTTGTTTGGAATGCATCCAGGGCTCGAAGGGCAGTTTGGCTGTCTGATAGAATGCAGATATCCGTTGATGATATTCTGTTTATCTTTAGCCATTTTAAGGCTTCATGAATAGCGTTTATTTCCGCTTGAAAAACACTACAGTGATCCGGTAGTTTAAAGGATTCACTAATAGAAAGCTCTTCGCAAAATAACCCTGATCCTACACCGGTATCCATTTTAGACCCGTCCGTGTAGATCTTAACGGGTGTGTTGGGTGTTGGATCTTCTTCAAACCATTCCAGTCTGTAAGGGATTTTCATTAGGAAATTCCTTTCGTAGCAGAGAATGGGAGGGTGATAATCACAGCCACTGGGTATATCCGGGTAGGAGTCTAAGATGGTTGAATGTCCATGTGTGTCAGTCTTCCATTGTGAGCTCGCTTTGAGCCTTAAAGCGGAGCAGGCCACTGAGTATTTGCAGAAGAGATCTAGGGGTGGCAGGTGTAGTATGATATCCAAAGCCATGGATGGCGTGGTTTTCATGACGCCACATATTGCTAATTCCGCTGATCTCTGCACCTTATTCAATAAATTAGAATAGGTTTTTTTCTGCATAGCACACCACCAGACAACATTTCCATATAGAAGAATCGGTCTGACGACAGCAGTGTAAAGCCAATGAGCAACCTTAGGTTTAATTCCCCAGGTCTTACCTAAAGCTCTCTTACCGGCATAGAAAGCTAGGTTCGCTTTCCTGACTCTTTCTAAGATGTTTGACTTCCAAGTCAGTTTCCTATCTATGATTAGCCCCAAGTACTTGGTTTCTTTCGAAATCACAAGAGCTTCCCCCTTAAGCATAATTGGACTTAGTTGAGGGATTTTGTGTTTCCTAGTGAACAATATGAGTTGTGTTTTGTCTGGGTTGACTCCTAGACCACACTTTTCTGCCCACCTAGAAAGTATTTCTAGAGCATTTTGTATTAGGTCTCTTAATGTAGATACAAATTTACCAGAGACAGCAATGACAACATCATCAGCGTAAGCTATCACCTTACAGCCCACCGATTCCAGTATTAACAGAAGTTGCAGCTAAACTTTGTTGAAAAAAATTCGCGAAGTTTCATTGAATTTGTTTAAAGGAAAAGTTAATTAATTTTACTTTCAAGTTATGCTCAAATACCTTAAATCTAGACTCATAGAAAACCAAATAGGTATCCAACATTTCGAGTAGTTTTTACTATTTGCCTTTTGGTAAATTCGTGTCTATTAACTTTTTATAAAAGCTTCACTCATCATACAAGAAAAAGTATACACATCAGTTTTTCAAACTTTGTGAGAAAATTATGAAAATTCTGCAAGTTTCCACCAAAATGTCAATATTTTTAATCAGAATTTTAGAATTGTTTTTCACTCAGTTTAATAGTCAATTGAATTTTAGTAATAAATTGTAAGTTACAAGTGGCTTCAAACCACCGTTAATTTTAGACATTTGTTCGGCATACAAAGGACGTTCGGCAATTTGTTATGTGGAAGAAAATGCCTCACATATAAAAAAAATTAATAGACGCTAAATGAATAAAAGTAAAATAGCGAAAACTGATAAAAATATCGCACACCTGAACTCTTCCCCTCACTTTTTGAGTAAATACTGAATGAAAATGTGATATGCAAAAATGAAAATGAAAAAATGATAAGCAAAGAAATTTGTAACGAAATTAACGTTTTTTAATATTTAGTCCAAAATGTGAAAATCCTGAAAATCAACTGGCAGCAATTATTCCGAAATTGTTTATGGCTACTCTGACAGCCAAACAGCAATTAGGGTCTTGCGCTTGTTGTTTGTGCGTTCAAAATTAGTCAGGGAATGCCTGACTTCTCCCTCGATGCATCTGAATACTTCCATATCAGGCTCATTTGGGTTCACGGTAACCGCTGCATAGAGGGAAACTGCTGGGCTAATGAGCTGGCTAAACAAGGGACCCTGGAGAGAGAGGGGACCCTCATCGCAAAAGGAGAGGGTTGAGGTTCCCTGGAAAGATGGACTCCGCGTCAACTTAGCCAGCGCTGGGCTAGTGCACTAACGTGCAAAGTCTCGAGATCCTACTGGCTACGGGTTGATCGCGGGCGCTCGAGGGAACTTTTAAGGTTAACAAAGCGTCTGCTCTCGAAAAGAGTAGGTAGCCTTACCGAACATTGTCCGTTAGGTGTCCATGTGGTAATATGTGGGATTGCTTCAAGCCCTTTCTGCAGAAGCTGTCTTGAGGATGAGGTGGAATTTTCTCAGCACCTTCTTCTCAGCTGTCCTGAACTTGTCGCGCAAATATTTAGTAGCTTGAAATGGTTAATACGAACATAATTAGCCACTGTTGATCGTCATCCTGTAATCCAAATCCCCGTCATCATTTTTCCACCTGTCTGGTTCTTTTTCTTCACCCACCCCCTTGTATGGTATCACAATGGACGAATTTTGATTATTTGTGCAAGTGGGCCCCTTGTAAGAACAGCCATTTATTTTAACCTAATAATATACATCTCATAAAAAAGGTGCTGAGCTGTAGCTTAAATATACGAAATTGAGTATATTGTAAGAATAAGTCAAAAGCCTTAGCCGCTAGTGCTTCCCTTTGAATAATGTAAAATAATAATTGCATTATCAGGCCATATTTCTGTAAAAAATTCACAAAAAAAGTGTTTTTTTTTTAGCGCTAAACCCTACCCCGACCCCCCCCCCCCTTTAGCTTTCTTGAGAACAAAAAGGCTGATATGTGGTATTTGTAAAAAGTAATATTAGATAGACATTAAAGATAGCTTCACAGCAATATTGGTTATTCCAAAAATAACCTGCACGAAGCGAAAGGAGAGCACTTTTAATAGGTACTTAGCACGACGAGCTTCTCATTTCAGAAAAATGAATGTATAAAAATAAAAATGTTGAGAAATCAAGTCTCAAAGTTTATTAAAGGAAAAAAAAAAATAAAAAATAAATAGTACTCTTCTGTTAGGTGCTTGAACGAGCTCCTGGTCCTTTTGGTGGTGTGCGTCTTGATGTTGTTCCAAAAATGGAGGGACCTACAGTTTGAAGCCGACTCAGAACGGCAGATATTTTTTATGAGGAGCTTTTTCATGGCAGAAATACACTCGGAACTTTGCTACTTCCTACCGAGGGGCGAACGCTATTAGAAACAACTTTTTCTATCATTTTGCCGATGCATGCACGCAGATTCGAACCTGTGCACTCACGAATGTTAGTCACGCTCCAACCCATTCGGCTACTGTGGCCGCGAAAGTGAAAGTTTGTTACTTCATGAAAGTTATAAGACTTGGTTTTTGATATAAAAAGTTATTTGTGGTTGTCTTTTTACATATGATACTCAGGGTATTGGTGTAACATAGAACACCCAGAAGTTAAAGGTTGAAGGGAAATTTGAGCATTCATGTGTCTGGCATAAGGGGGAATATATTTAATATGTTACACAAAAGATTCAAATTTTTTAATATTTTCCCAATAAGTATCGAATGTCGGCAATAAATTATTTCATAAGCCAGTTGATAGTTGTGAATGAAGAACACCTAAATGCAAGTATAATATTTGTGGAAAAATTATCCAAACAAGTTCTCTAAAAAAGTTCAATTGGTAGTTAATTTTCCATTGAATGCTCAGCATGCAACTCTATACCATAAAAAGCTATGTTTGCAAATGAGACCTTTAGTCGTTCACTTTGCCATTTGTGAAATTCTATTAAATCTGTATAACTTTGCAAATAAATGTCATTTAATGCTGACTTTCAAACTACTAACTAAATGCCAACAAAGAAAAGGGGCGCAAGTGAAAAAGAATACTAAATATAAAATTGTTGGATTTCAATGAAGTGTAGTTAAGTAAATGTCAAAGATGAATTTTCCAAAAACACATAAACCCATGCACAAGTATTTGTGTGAGTATGCATGGCTCTGTGTGTATATGTCCACGTCAAACTTATAGCAACATAGCTATGCGCAAGCTGATCTGATTGAATCAAACCTGTAAAGCACTCGGAAATACAAACGTTTCAACCACAAATGTTACGTATACGCCGAGTCGAGTGCTCAGCTCAGTGAGCAAAGCGCGAATATAGTCGAATCGTAATGTCAAAGAGATAAGGAGAGTGTTCAAAGTTGAAGATACATAGAGCACAACAGCGCACCGGTAGGCAGATGGGTCAGTCGGTTAGTTGCCTGGTTGGTTATTTGGCTCACTGCTATTCTGCTCGGCGATGAATGCCTTTGAGTGGCGCAGCGCAGCGCAGCATACCAGTATATTAGCGCCGCTGCTGAAAGGTCTTAAGTACCCAAATTTTCGTTGAACTTTTGAACAAGCAGACTTTGCCATTCATTAAATGAGAATAAATAAAGTGGAGGTCAGGTAGGTTATATCTGCAAAGTTTAAGCGGATATACAGAATAGCCTTAGCGGGTGGCATCGATAGAGTTGAGTGTGCTAGCCGAAATGTGCTATCGAAGTACCATGTGGTTGGCATATTTTGGAAAATGTTGAACATTCTGAAATAATTGACAGTCAAAGCGAAATACAGTAAAAGGAATAGCCGCAAACCTTCCAGCTCCAGAAAAAAAACTTAAAATAAATATTAGGGCATTTTTATTTTAGCAGTGAAATTCACGGTGGTTAATTTTTGTTGTTCCTTTTTAGCTTTGCTTTGTTTGGTAACTGTGAAGTTTTTACTGTCTGTCTCCTTTATCTTTTCAACTCAGCTCAGCTTTTTGCTACTCCCAGCTTTGCACGCGTCAACGCATTTGTGCGGTCATGGTCGTTCAAGTGGCATTCATGTATGCGTGTACATATGTATACATATTAGTATGCTTGCTTATATTTCCCACAGCAGCTGGTGGCGTTGTTACTTACTTTTTCTTCATTTCGTGGCACAGCTGCTGTGATGGATGAGCTATAGCCGTAGGATATCTATGAAAACATGAACTGGAATGGCATGCACGTGTGGGCGCACAAAAGAGGAAGGAATATTACTTCTTTGCTCTAAAACAGAAATATGTGGCCGAAAATCAAATACGAATCGAGCGACGTCAACAACCGCAGCAAAGAGCTGCGTTCAGCAGGGCAACGGATTCATTCATTTAATTTTATGCGCAACGGTTATAGTACGCAAGCAAACACTAACACCCACTCATATGTTCGTGTGTATATATATGCTTGTTTTGCATGCAGAAAACTACTGTGTTGGTGAGTTTGTGGCTGTAGGAGAAATCAAAAGACAATAGTTAATAAATAAAATAAATAGTAAAAAAACACGATTTAACTTCAAGCATATATATATTCTCGCAATTATGTGTAAATACCAGACTGCTACTCAGAAATTACGCATACGCCATGTACGCCGAGAGATTGAAAAAGTTCAGTTCAAAGAATAGCTTTCTCTTTTATGTATTGCTGTACCAATGCACATTTGGTAATAATATTATAACTTCCCTAATTGCTCCAATCAGATCAGAAACATACCATATTACCCTAACTGCCACCACACCACATCACGACTCACCCCCTCTCCACAGCCAGTGCTGCTTTCCTTTACAATTATGTTGCCAGCTTGGAACAAAGTTTGAAACCAGCGCAGTTAACGTTGTTTGGAAAGCGCTGGAAATGTGGATGGTGGAAATGTACGCTCACGCACTTTATCCAATAAAATTTCTCACTCTGCGTATGTACATATATTTGTTCGGTAAGTGTGAAGATGAGCGTGAGAGAGATATGGATACTACTTCAGTTCATAAAAGCTCTCCTTACTCTATAATGAGCATTTTTGCCAGGGGTACCAGCTTTTAGAAAATGTTCATTGCAGAAATATATTTAGAGGGGTAATGTTTGTTAGAAGAAAATTTTGTGTTACTATCATTTTATTCATTTTTTGGCGCATTTATGGTACCTGCCTTCACTGATTAAATGATTTATAAGTGAAGTGTCTACGGGGAGTTTTATTAAAGCATTTTCAAAGTGGAAATATACTTGCATCTTCGCTAGTGGAGTGCCTTTAAGAAAAAAACCTAGTCTTATCGCTTTGCAAGCGTAGAGTACTGTTGCTTAGATGATAAAGGTATTTAAAAATCTTAAGTTTCTGATTACCGCGACCAATATTTTTTTTACTCGGGATCTTCAGCTTACAAGTTCTTGACTTATTGCAGTTAAGTCTGATCAGTATCACCGTGATATAAAGTGCGTTTTGTAACTATAGCAGAGGGACTTATTGACGCGTTTGTGGCAATTTATTTGTTTCTTAAATAATTTCTATAATTCTTTGACATTTCGTAAAGAAAAATATCAACAAATTGCCACCTAAAATATTCTTAAAATAATTTGATATTGATTTAAAAATGATTTATTTTCGGTTAAGTCAACAAAGTGGCTATTCAAAGTGGCGCTGTTTTGTTGATCTTTGGAGCGGTTGAGCTACGCCGTCAAGCAGAAAAACTTATACTTCCACCTTTGAGCATTCAGTAAAACAACTTGTGAAAGCTTCTAGTAAAAAATTATAACATTCAAATTTATTTTTTAAAAACTCAGTCCGGAGTACTAAAAACTAAAACTAGGTAATATCGATGGTAATTAAGGTTCATGAATAATGTATAAGTAAATATTTAGTATTTCAGTTTTTTCTTTTCATATTCGATTAACTGAGCACACCATACATTTTTAGTTATTAGCATCGTCCGTGGTTGAAAATTCGACCATAACAATTCTTACTGTAAGTATGATAGTAGACTTTATTCAATTTGAACTATGCAATGTAGCTATATAAAAAATATCAAGAAACTATATATAGGGGAGAGTTTGTTTGAGATTCCTGAGCTCAAAATGCATTTTTTAAACTTTTCCTGTGATATGTACATTTGTCAATGCCACGACATTAGTTTGTATGGGAAGTGCCAATACCTAATGCTTTTCGCCTTAAACGCGAAATTCTTAATTTATGTAACTGAGTAAAACTTGACTATTTTAGCTTTTAATGTTGCGGAGAAAAGCGATTTAGAAATTTTAGTTTTTGTGGGAGATGATACGTTCCCCTTTGCTATACCTACCACTTTTCACCCTAAGACAGGTATTAACGATTTATTATTGGTGTCAAGTTTCAGTTTTTTAGCTTAATTGGTTTTAGAGAATTATTGGTTTTCACATGTTGGTCCATATGTCAGATGCCACGCTTGAGGACGCCACATCACAGTTAACATTTCTGCACTAAAGGAAGTTATTTCCTCCAAATCGATGAATGCTTCTTTTAAATCGGGTAAAGTGGATTTAATAAATATTTTAGTATGAAATATTTATATTGAACATTTGAGAGAACGCGCTTAGCTGTTGTTTTAAAATAACACATTTAAAAATTTCGATTCTTTCAGGTTTCACTATTTTTATTCAAACTAGGGCTCTTAAAAATGATATGTGAAAAACGACATCATTGAAATGCCCACCATAAGTACGTCAGGTACGCACAGGAAAAATCCGCCAAACAGTCAATTCGTGAATACCCAATTGTTGAGAACGTCGAGATATCGATGTCGAAGGTTGCTCAGCAACACTTTGCACTACAGCTGCTATATTCTCAACAGAACGTTCAGTTTTTCGTCTGCCAGTCCTTTTCATATCCTCTAAAGAACCAGTTTCTTGAAATTTGTTCACCAATCTTTGTCGACTCATTCCGATGATTATTTCCAAACAAAAAAACAAGAAATTTCCGATATGTTATTCTTGAAGATCAACCATTTTCATAATAAGTTTCAATAATTTCAAAGCGTTGCTCTATCGTTTAAAATTATATATCTGTCTACTTGAGAAATATCAAAGATGGCATAAAAATAAAAAGCGGTACCGTCTTTTAATTATTCACTACCGACATCGGGGGGTAACTTTTGAAAGGCGCTTAATAGTGATGATGATATTCGTATATGACTTATGTAGAAATTCTTGCGTAGCAAACCTTTGTGATGCTTAATTAAGGGGTCCCAGTGGTCAAAAGCTCGAAAAATTTGGGTGTTTTCAAGAATTTTGTTACAATAAAAAAATGCTTTTCACTTGCGCTAAAGTTGACCCTCCCGAAAAATTGGACCTGTACGGTGTTGTCTATTTTGACTCTTCTATTTATGTGAAACACAAAAACAAACAAAAATTAGCAATCAGTATGACTGTGCCTATGCCCCGTTCGAGAATAAAAAAATAAGTCGACAAAATGATGCGGTGTTGGATTTCACCTCTAAAAATTGGGGTTTATTCAGTTTTGTAATCGAAAAAATACGAATTAATAATACGATTCCAGTACGGGTGATAGTGATTGATGTTGGTAACAACATATTAAAATTTCAGAAGATTTGTTTGAATAGTCTTTTTTTGGTTTTGACAACACGAGGCAGAAAAAATTAGTTTTGAGATAATTGAGTTTAAAGTTTTGAGAGTCGCCGCGTGACGAATCTGACTCTACCTGGTAAAATGGCTGCAGAATCGAAAATACTGGGAATAGCCTTCCAAAAATTTCGCAGCATATTCTCAAAAGCTTATACTTTCGAAATATCAAAAAAATTGATGTTTTGAAAATTCTAGACTTCCGGGAATCCTTAAAATTTAATAATCTTTTTTAACTTAAAAATCTTCTACAATTCCAAAATTTCTACTTTGTGCAAATTAATAAAAAATGCAATAAATTTTAATAAAACAAATCTCAATTTTTTTAAGAAGTTTTATAAAATTTGGAATGTTACAGCTCAGTCAATTTTAGTGACAAAGTGCGAACTTGAAGTGGCTGGCTTAGCTTTTTGATTGTAGCTTTTTTTATTGTAATTTGCACAAAGTTTGCAACTAGGATATACGTAGGTTTTCGAAGAGAATGAACTAGATAGATAGAAGCTTATTTTTAAAAAAGAAAATATTATTCATCTAATATAAAGTGCCTACAGATTGAAGTAGTAAGTGTTTCCCAAAAGCTACGTGTCGATAAAATTTTAATTCCTATCTTCAATTTCATTTAAGTCACAGATGGAGCAGTTTTTCTTATACAACCGATGAACTATATTTGCGTAAGAAAATTATTAAAATAAGTTAAAAGACAAATAAATTGCCAAAATTAGTCTGTCGTTGAGCCGCTGTGCAATAGTTATGAAACGTATTTTATGTTGTTATGTTTACTAAAACGATTTTAAGGACGTTTTCTGTGACTTAAATAATTATGTCCGCTTACCAATGTTATCTCCAGACTTATTCTAAGCAAACCAATTTATCTAAAATACAAATATCGAAATAATGTAATGAATGATGAGTAAATTTCGTGCGATTAGGTTGATTTATTTCAAATCATATCTTATAAAAATAATTGCAGAAATGTATATATGTATGTATCTATATATATTTATAAGTACAAAATACAAACTAGCTACGGCATTGGCCATGTTCTCGAATGTAATTTTTCTCATATATAGTGAAAAGAAAGAAAATGCATATGCACTTCGAAAATTCATGAATAATTTTATTCCACAATTTTTTTTTTAAATTCATCAAATGAAACGCTTTTTATTTATTACTTCTTACAAAAAACTTTACATACTGACTGAATCTGAAATCATGTTACTATATACAAGAAGCAGAAGAGATAAGCCCATAAAAGTTTATATCAAGATGACTACCTAAACGATCAGGACGACGAGTTGATTTGCTAAAGCCATGTTTGTCTGTGGATCTGTACGACTATGTGTACGCAAACAACCTTCTCAGTTCTCGAGATATCCTATTGTCATTCATTGTAGAAGTGTATCTTCTTATATTATTGTTATCTAACTTAAAGCTCCCTTACAACTGATTGCTCAGATAAGATATTTTAACTTAAAACTCTTTCATTTTGTCGGCGAATAACACGAAATACCACACTACTTTACATATTATAGTTCGAGATTTGACATTGAAAGTCATTAAAACGGGTCACTCTAGAACTTTGTGTGAAAGAATTGAGTATATATATAATATTATGTATATAATTGGCGCGTACACCCTTTCTGGGTGTTTGGCCGAGCTCCTCCTCCTATTTGTGGTGTGCGTCTTGATGTTGTTCCACAAATGGAGGGAACTACAGTTTCAAGCCGACTCCGAACGGCAGATATTTTTATGAGGAGCTTTTTCATGGCAGAAATACACTCGGAGGTTTGCCATTGCCTGCCGAGGGGAGACCGCTATTAGAAAAATGTTTTTCTTAATTTTGGTGTTTTCACCGAGATTCGAACCAATGTTCTCTCTGTGAATTCCGAATGGTAATCACGCACCAACCCATTCGGCTACGGCGGCCGCGAGTAATGGTAACTGAGTAAGGTTAACTGAAACTTTAGGTTCAAGACTAATTTTTTTTTAACTCCCATAAAAATGATTGTTCAGATATGAGATTTTTCATTCGACCCCATTCAGACAGCTAAAGCCGTAAAATTTGGTGAGGATATAAAGTATTTTAGGGAAATCATCAACATCGATGCTCCATGAGGTATATCTCTGATGTCGACGATAATTTTAAAATATTAAAAAAAAATTATACTGAATCTCCAAGTTTTCTTGTCGAACGTTTTCATTTCGGCAGAATGCGATTTCGATATTTTCCGTTTCGACAGGACATGATTTAAAAAATCTAAAAATTTTTAAATTTTCTGTTTTGAAATTTTCATTTTCGACTTATCGCAGAATACGTGAAGCGGGGAATTTATGAATTTAAAAATAAAGTGGAAGAAATCAATAGAATAACGTGGGTTAAAATATTACCACCTATCGATTTTGGTGACAAAATTTGAGCTAAAATTATGTTTGGGATTAAAATACTTGTAATTTTTTTGTATGTAAATTCAGCTGTCTCGAGGATTCCGCTGTTTCTTCCATTTTATTGCAATACTAATTTTTTCACCCATGATGAGGCCTTTTCTCAATAACCCATTCACATACACGGGATAACCTTTAACTTAATGATAAAAATATACAATATTTTTTTATTTTATGGTTTTTTTTACAGTAAAATTTTATTTGCAATCCTTAAGAAAATGTTGCCACTTTATTTATTTAAAAAATATAAATTTTTCATATTCATATTTTTTACACTTTATGTTTCTGGCAACACTGTTTTTACTTACTAATAGTAAAAGCTCTGGCTTGCTGCTCAAAAACACAGTATATCCCGAAAGCTTTTAGGTGTCGCACATTTCATTCATAAAAATGCTAAACCATAAATGAAAAGCTCACAGAGGCAGTCGGAAAGTTTTACACCACCTCGCTAGTACGTTTATTTTTTCTCGTCATTAGTGCTGGAATTTGTTTGGCGATTTTTTGGGTCTACGCTTATTTGGATTCTCTAACTCACATACAAACGCATGTAGAGTGTGTAAGAGTGTCTGTTTCTATGGCTTTGAATATACATATAAATATGTATGTAAGTACTTACACTGTCTCTCTCGGGTATATGAATGAGTCTATACAAATATACTTGTTTGTGACTCTCCGTCCGTGAACTTTGACAGCAATTTTGATTATTTGACAATAATGAAGCGACGGAAAGCATTGAAAATGTTGGCAAATATTTTAATTATGCCTATTGAATGCGGCACAGACAGACACAGGATACAGCATACAAGATTCAGTACACAGGGGCATTGGTGTTGGGCGCACACCACACGGAAGCAATGCAGCAAAGTTGCTCCCAAGAATAATGAGGATGTCGAGGAAATTGAGTTCGTAGTGCTTTATCACACTATGACAGTTGGCGAATATGGATGAAGTAAGAGAAAGTGGTGCCTAAAGATGGTTTCAGTTGAACAACGCCCTATGTGCGCGCCGAGTAGGGTGGCTCTGTTGTTTTGGGTGAAGAGTTGGCCACCTCGCGTGCCATGCCGGCTCTCATTAGTTGGCTGCGCCTCGAGGGCACCTGCTTATGCTTATGTATGTGTGTACGTACTTTATATGTTTTTGTTTATATCCCTAGAAATATACATACATGCATGCGTACATACACAAATACATACATATATACATAAAAAATACCTGAGCCGAAAAGTACCCACATACAGCAATGAGTGCGCCACATGTGGCCGCACTAAAGCACACAATCACACGTACACACACGTATTTTCGTGGCTGTCATTGCTATTCGGCGATGTTTTTAACTCATCGCTCGATTTGAATGGAACTCAGTTGAATTTTTTCGCTCGTCCAGCTAACGCGTCGATCTTACCGCAAATAGCAAAGAATTTGTATGCATTAAAGTTCTTGTCGAGGTGCCTTTGTTCACGCGTGTGTGTATGCGGCAATTTGCGACCGAGAATCTACATATTTGCGAGTTTTCAGATTTTAGTGTTAAATTACAGTGTTTGGTTGTTTTTGGTTATTTTTTTAGTGTCGTGTCTGGCATACATTTCATAAAAAAATGTTTGCAGTGCGTTTTTGCATAGATTTTCTGTTTTGGTGAAAAAGTTTTGGCTACAAAAGCAGTTGTAAATTTGCTATATTTTTTCTTTATAACCGCAGCGTGTGTAATTAGCTAATAGAATTTACGCATTTTGTTGATGCTATTAAAGCACACATACACACATACATATATATTCGTATGTACTTATTTACTATGCGCGTGCAATGTAATGGCTTTGCTGCGTCTAATCACTCGACTACACCAAAACTGGACATGAGCAGGCACTGGCAGACGGTGACACATTATGTGCGCAAGAAGTTTGGGTAATCAACTGGATTGTGTGCTGAACGTGAATGTGGTTGTTGTTGGTGTTGGTGTTTTTGCTGTTGTCGTTGTCTTTGTCGTTGTCGCTTTTATTATTTTGCCTTGCTTTCTCAGCTATACCTTCCTAAATAGTATTTCTGTAAGTCTGTGTTTATAATTTTTAAGTGCGGCCATTGGCACCAGACTACGCCTTACCCTTTATTTATTAGGCGGCCGACTCAAAGTAGCTTAGACTGCCTTACAGTTATCATATTCGCATGAGTTAGTTATTTTATCAAAAAAAAAGTGAGAATGAAATGTGTTTTTTGTGTTTAAGTATGTTATAGATAGTTTTGCCCATTATTCACATTTTATTTTAAGAAATTTTGGTAAATTTGGGGATTAAGGTGGTGGTTTTGAAATGATCAAAATTTATATTTTTTTATTTGCTTAAAATATTATACGTAGAACCTTAATATGCTCAAAGGATTAAGGTGGGACAAATTTTTAAATATTTTTACTATTTTGTATTTTAGCTCTGCTCGATTCTTTGCTTACCAAACCGGAAATTTTAAATGTGTGTTTCTCGAAACTACATTTTTAATGTTGGCTGAATTTATAACTCAAGCAAATCGTGATCTCTGAACTTGAAAGTGTAGCTACATATACAGTTGTGTTCAAAATAATGGAAGTGACCTCAATATAAAACAAAAAGTTGTATTTATTGAAAAAAAAGAAAAATTAAATCCTATTCAGTAAAAATTTAAATTTTATTAATTATTTTTTTTTGCCACAAATTGTTGATTTCATACAGTCTCTCCATACAGTCTCTCCATACATTTAACCTGTTTTGTTAATATTAAGAAAAATAAGGCACACAAATATTTGAATACAAAATCTCAATAATCCACTGTTAAAAATAATAGGGGTGTAATACAAGACTAGATAAATCAAGTAATAAAAGAAAATTTAACCAATTATTATTAGTCTTTTGCGTTAGTTTTCCTAATATTTAGTTGAACAACCATCATTTTTTACTACTTTTGCGTATCTGCGCGGCAAGGAGTCGATGAAATCACTCCACTTTTTTAGCGGGACTTGCTTTCATACCTCCTGTACTCTGTTCCATTGTTCTGTGGAGTTTGATAGTCTACGACCGGCAACACTCTTTTTTAAATCCATCCATAGATTTTCTATAGGGCTGAGGCCAAGATCTCAACTCCTTTGACCCGAAATGGAACAATCACTTCAATGGCATATTCCATTCAGCATATGGCAGCACTTTCTAAAATTTCCATATACACCTGCTGATCCATCTTTCTTTTATCGAGTGGGCTGGTCCAACGCCACTATAAGAAAAACTTCACCATACCATCACTTTCGCACCGCCATGTTTGACTCCATGGTCAACATTGGGGATTATTTACAGCACTTTGTGAATGACGGACATTGTTAGCAAATTTTAAGGTGCCGAAACTTGCTTTTTTGTCAACAAAGAACCTTTTCGCGGACTTCGCCCATATAATTTGTACTCCAGCAATGTCTACGAACCTGTTCCTTACTTACATACAAATCTAAACATTTTTTTTTATTTATGCAGATGTGGTTGTAGGCTATTTTTTAGAGTCTCGCTATATATGTCGATCGTCTTCTCTGGTTGTTTTACGTTTGCAACCACGTTTTTCGGGGGTATCTTTATACGACAGAGCGTTCGATCAGAACACCCAGTATTCCCTTAATTCTCTATATGTTTTACCTTTTTCAAAGATTTTAATGACTTAACGCTTTTTTTTCGCTCGACCTACGTGTTTTCCTCGTACCGGAAGAGTTCATTGTACACATGTCCTTACATGCTAGAAAATTTTTATTGGATATATTTGGCCTGAACACTACTATTATTTTGAACGCAGCTGTGTATAGATGTATTTTTTCGATATATTGTATAATTTTTGCCGCAGCGGTTAAAAAAAAAAACATTAACTAAAGGACTTATTTTGTTATTGTTGTAGCAACCCATAATCGTTTAGGGAGTGACAGTCCTTGGCTGGATAAAAATCTGAGCCGTTCCGGTAGAGTAGAACCGATTGTTGTGGGATCGGTAACTAACTAAATAAAAAACCTCTTCTCTACTTGAATAGCTAGCCAGAAGAATATTTGAAAAACATAAAATTTAAAAACTATTTGTTTAGCGTCAGAAAAAGTCTGTGCCACCCCTCTTTTTTGTCACAAAACAATCCTGCTTTTGTTATGTTCTATATTTTGTATTTGATCCTTTTATTGCTGTATGAAACAAATGGCTGTGTTGTTTACCACCTCAACGCAAATTTATATAATTTATGCACATACATGCGTACTTATTTATAACTTAGAACTTACTTTTTCAATTACACCATCTGATATTTAATATGTTTTCTTTGTACAGCTTTAAATGATTCTTCAATACCTCGGAATTAATAAAATAGTTTCTTTATGTTTCTATGTTAAAATTAATATACTCGTAACTGTGCAAATGTTTTATGCTGTACAGTGGTGCTAACCGAAGTCTCCGTTTATACTGAAGGTCTCTTGTAACATAAAAGTATTTGGATTGATTTTTTTAAATTTCGAATTTCATATTCATCATTAAAATTTTTATATTGTAAAACTGCATACTACTGTTATCAAGCTACAGTAGCTTGCTTTTTATTGTTAAACTAGCGGACCCGACAGACTTCATTCTGTCAAATAGATTTTGAATGTGGCAGTTTATATTTCGACCTTAAGACGTTTTTATTCTGCTGACCCTCACACCCCGCCCTATGATCATGCTGACGGTTCTGTTCAGGAGAATTAAAGAAAACGGTCAGCTCGGGTGACCTAAGTATATTTCTTCGCTTCCACGAACTTTGGAAGGTGACAAATATTTATAAAGTGGGTACTTCAATAACAAAACATAGAGATAATGAATTATTTAATAAGGATTAATAACCGATATAATAAAGAATAATGAAATAAAACGTATATAAGTATTTTCAGTAATCGCTTTATTGTAAATCAAGTTAATCACAATTGTTAACAAAAATCTGTTTCATTTTTATTGTAGTGCTTTATGATATAAAATGTTTTTTGTTTGATTACCTGGCGAATTTGTTTGTATACAAATCTGATGGTTTTCCAACGTGGCAACATACAATTGACCATGTGAGAAACATGGGTTTTCTAGATTCATTAATAATGTTTATCTTTTGGTATTCTTAAAATATGTTTGGATTTGTTCAGCCTGCATGATTATTCTTAGAATTTAATTGTGGACTTTTATTTATTATATGTGAATGAAATCATTCCTTAACTTATTCTGAAACTAAAACAAAAGAAAGAATTTTGCGAGGCCAATCAAATCCATAGCTCTTACATATTTTGACATTTCAATTTGGTCAGGTTCACGATATTATCACTTTTGTGTGAACGCATTAGATCTTCCAACGCGAACATGCACACCCACGAACGCGCAATATTTGTATAGGAAAAAGAAAAGGGTTCTTTTAGGGATTTCCAGGAAATTATTCGAATTTTTCTCGCCGTAAAAACCATCCTTGGACTTCAAGGAACATTTTAAAAAGAGAAGTGCTAAGATTGGTCCATGCGTTGTTGAGTTATGCGCTTACTAACACATTTTGCGATTCATTTTTATATTATAGATTAAACTAGTATGTTTTTGTACTCAAGAGGCAGTTCCTCAATAAGAAGATTGTTTGACTGCAAAATGCAATTAGATACTATATATTTTAGTATTCGAATTTCTTGAAGCATCAAAAACCATACTTGTGCTCAACTAAGCTACGAAAAAGTACACATCTTCGAAATTCTCTCATTTTGTTCTACAAATAAATATACAAAAGTTCCATTTCCGCTTCCAGCAAATTTTTTATTAAAAATCGAACCAGAAAGGAAAAAATCCCACACTGTAGGATTATTGTACGCAGCGCCAATTTCCTTTATATTACGACTACTTTGGAAAAAATACTTTACGCTGAAAAAATTCCCAAAAACCTCTTAATTTTTCATTAATTTTTCACCGTTATTCAACGTGATTTTGAGAAAGCAATGTATCCTGTAAAACACGATGTGGTTTGTCATTTGAAAGGCTAGACTTCACATTCGCGTGGATTTTTAGTTTAAAAAACCATAACGGGGCGAAATAATGCAATCTAACATAAATTATAAACAATTTTCTTCACTTTTTTAATGTTTCTTGTATTTTGGTTACTAAAAAGGAAATAGTGAACGTGGCACATTATTTTGAGTACTTCAGAAAACTTTAAATGTTTAGAGTCTGTCTTTGTATTTTGCTCAAACTCTTGCGGTTTCCTTTGACATTGCATTAGCCTTGTTGGTTGGCTGATTCTGGTTTACTTGCCCTGAATATATGAAATTTCAATTAATATAAAAGTTATTTCTAATTGCTATGGTGGTTCCTCCAGTTTACTTAGTGATTTACGCTCAATATCTCCATATGAAGTCCATCGGTATCCATAGAGTGATAATTTTAGCCTTTTGAGTAACTAATGATCACATGAAATAAGACCACGTAAAATAAATATAATAATAAAAACAACATCAAGACGCACACCACAAATAGGAGGAGGAGCTCGGCCAAACACCCAAAAAGGGTGTACGCGCCAATTATATTTATATATAAAATAAATATATTTTCGAAATTTAAATTGGAATCTCTTCTTTATATTTGAGTTTAAAGTCGTATATAGCACAGCTCAAGATTTTGGCTAGTTTTAAATATTTTTCTTTTTTTGGTTTAAATGTTTGTTATTGTTTTGTAAGAGTATTACTCATTGTCTAACAAAAACTGTATAAATCCAAATTTCAACTCTGCTTTTTTAAGAAAACTAGCAACTGTTCTATTTAGTGTTCTGTTTTAATATTCTCTGCTTATGTGTGTACATAAATAACTGTACTTTGTGCTACATATGTATATCCGTGTTAATTAACTACAGTGGATCATTCTCATTTTGATTCCTGTCCGGATCTCTGTGTTTCCCTATAGTCTGGTGTGAAGAGGTCAAGTCCTTGAAATCTGGAGTCAGCTTTATATTCTAAATAGAACATAATATGTAATACCATCTCATATACTTATACATATGTGTTGTATATTTATTATCTTATCTATTATAGCATAAATATATTTATATATATCTTCTGAGGTCTCTTGAATACTAAAAGCCTTCTGGCAGTTAAGAGAAGCTTTGGCATGTTATGGGGTCTAAGACCGGCGATAGTACAAGGGTTGTACATCACACTGATTAGACCCATTGTTACATACGTCTTTTCAATCGGGTGTTTTACGTTACTTTCGGTGGTTAAGTCCTGAGAACTTATTAACTGGATTTCAGCACACGTTCTACACCGACGAATCCAAAACTGGTGATGGTAGCGGATCTGAATGGTACTTAGACGAAGAAATGTACTCCTACGCTGGAGCACAGATGACTACGGCTCTCTTAACGGAAGTCTATGCCATCTCGAATGTATTATGGACTATGGATTGACGCCTTTATGGGTTGGACTCCTGCAGAGTAGCTAAGTGCTTTGTGAAAGAACCTAACAGTAAGAAGGGCCTGAGAGTACTGAAGGGTGTAATAAAAGAGCACAACGCCTGTGGTCAGCTTATGACTACCATGGAAATCATTGGCGGCCCAATATGTCTATCCTGTCCTGAGAATGAGGATACTGCAGAGCGTTTTCTCTGTAGCCGTCCAGCGTTTTCTAGAATCAGGCATAGGCTGTTGGGTTTCTATATACTGAGCATGAATAAAGATCATACTCTTCCTCTTCCGGATCTCATCAGATCCATCAATAAATTCAAAAAAATTGTATCTATCCCGTTTCTCTATTCTTTCTACTCTAATCTATCCGGGCATAGTACAATGGTCTTCATGACTGGGTGCTTGGATTTGCCCAACCCCCCACAAATCTATTCTAATCTTATCTACCTATGAACGATGGTTGACTATTCAACTTAAAAATTATACCCAGGCTTTCCTATTTATACTTATATATTTGTATGGCATATGCTTTTGGTTGATACTCGTATTTAAAGCAGACCATCTCAGGATCTATGGTAGCCTTTCTGTTCGCCAGATAGTTATTTAGAAACAACTTTTACTAATAATAACACTTACACCCTTTTTGGGAGTTAGGTCGAGCTCCTCCTCCTATTTGTGGCGTGTCACAAATGGAAAAAAACACTTAGCTGTATGAAAAAGTCATTAGTTTTCATATCAAAAATCAATAAAAGAAAACTATGCTATGTTTAAACTCGTTATTTTCCTGTTTCATTTATCCGTATACCTACATAGATATATAAACATATTTGTACATTTACTGCACATACAGACCTTTCTACGCTCACATTTGTATGTATGTGTATGAAAAAACATGCTTTCGCGCTTAAAATATATGTACGTGTATATATGTACACAAGTATTGTACTCGGTTTGGTATATCAGCGGCTTTTCTGCAACTACCCTGCTACCAAATCCACTCCTATTGAAATAAAGGACTCTCAGGGAGCTTGTAACAAATTAAAAACTAACTGATTGTAACTGATTAAAAATGTAGTTTGACTGTTGTTATGCGGATTAGTGAACAGCTGATTTTCTTATTGGATAGGTTTGTCAATTTAAGATGGATTGCAGGGGACAAATTCGGGTATTAGCTGTCGTGTTACTAAAAAAGAATTGTTAATTGCTATTTCTCAAACAGCTGCGAAATATCAAAACAAATAATGAAATTTCGGACCAGTTAGTGCCATCGAAAATTCTTCTAATTCGATAAAATTATGCGAATTAAGTCTAAGATAATTCCGAATTAAGTCGTTAATCCCGATCCCGATTAACGCCACCATCTTTCTAGGCTATTACGAGGATGGTGTAGCTATGCAGCTTCAATTTATTTGGCAGGGACACGGTTGGAGACGATATGATAGTCTCATGATATACTTTGATGTTGCCTCAACTACACCTCCACTGCGAGAAGTACCCACACATAGCAAGGGCTTTATGCTCCGCTTAAATTAGTTTATTTTTGTAGTAGTTGTTATTTTCTAAATACATGGTTTTATTAACTGATTTGCTTACAACTAAACATGAGCCTAATATGTAGTAGATTTACAAATTTTAATCTGTTTATCTGTTTTTTTGCACGTACGGGATGGGAGCGTTTTTGTCTACGTAAGTCCAATTAACGTCAGGCAATCTTTTTGTTGAAGACGTGCTGATTTTTTAAATCTGTTTCTCTGCTATTTTTAATTTCGTCACCTGCCATCGGTACATAAAGATCTCTGAACCGGTGCGTATGTTTGACGTACCGTGGCACTGCTGATGTTATTCTTATCATCTGGATTTTACCCTTTGCATGATATCGAGGCTAGTATGGGTCTTTCCAGGTAAGGCACCTATGGCGTATTCTGTTTGTTTGTTTATATAGGGACCGCTGCCCAAGCTTAGCAAAAGCCATCTGCTTAACTGAAAGACGAAGTTCAGCAACACGTACGCAAACCACCCACGTGCTATCTACAGGCAATAGGCGAAATTAATGATACTTGGGTCAGTTGCCCAGAATGAGCAATTTTCCCACGTGACACAATAACCTGCAATTATTCGAAAAGCCGCGTGCGACACATGCGCGATAGTGGAACATAGACTGTATTTACTTTTTTTTCCACATTGCGACACCCTAAATACAGGTGGCTCGCAATTGGTGAAATCGTTTAGTTATGAACTAATAATTTTCTTCACTATGTTTTTCCTGCAGGGTACGAGCAGTACTACTGTGACATTTGTAAACGCCACTTTGCGTGAAGTCAATGAGAAAATTACATTTGCTTTGTTTTGTATATTTTTCTTGCTTTATTTGTTCTTATGCTCGTGGGGATTAAACAGTATGTACGAGCTGAATTAGCGTTTAATGCATGAGTATAACTCTAACAGATCGCACGTAAGGGCATTATTGTCTGCTACTGAGCCAAAGGATACACGCTTTCTTAGATTTGAAGCGGTGCGATAGTTCACAAAGATGTCTTTCTTTTAAGATTCATGAAGATTTGCTTCTAACGCCCGAGATTGAGATCAGTATCGAAAGGAAATTGTATATGTGCATATACGGTGCCACATATTGTGGTAATAAAGTTTGTCGCATGATATTTGAGCAGGAAGTACTTAGGTGTTTTAGGTATTAAACGAATGAGTTGGTGCATGATCACCATTTGATACTGATCAGATTCGGAGCCCCGGGCATGAAACACCAAGTGATAGAAGATGTTTTTAATAGCGGTCGCCCTTCAGCAGGCAATGTCAATCCTTCGAGAGTACTTTTACCATGTAAAAGCTCCTCCTGAAAAGCCAACTGCCGTTCGAAGGCGGCATAAAGCTCTAGATTCCTCCATTTGTGGAAAACATCAAGATGCACAGATGATAGGAGCTTGGTCTATCACTCAATAAAATGTCATGGTGATCTGTTCTAAGCTGGTTACACCTATTGATTCTTCGATTTGCACCTGCAAATAAATACTCGATCCTTTTTCTTCCGTAGTTTGTGATTTTTTCGGTGTTTTTAGTCGACTTTTGTATTGATACTTTTTTGAAATTCTTGCTTTATGGCAACGCTTTAACTATCATTCATCATGAATTCTATCGCCATATCAAAGTAAGCCATGTAAATTCCAATTTGGGGTAATTTTTTTGTGTTCACTTTTCTTGTAACTTTTGTGTGAAATATTTTCTGCTTAGGGAAACTTTGAAAAGGTTGACTCCAAAAGTGCTGGGTGAAGTATTGTGTTCCTTGGGAAAGGCTTTGCACGAAACCAGGAAATATAACGTCACAGGAAAGAAACCGCCTACCAAGTAAATATTTAGAGAAACCGCTTTTTTGGAACCCAGCAAGGGCGATGTTTTTGCTTAATATATTAGAAAAAAATGCTAGTTTGTGTGCATTTCAGCTTTTAAAATTCAAACAAAAAAAAACAACAAAGTCTAATTTTTGTAATGAAAATTGTTTGCTCGATACTTTAATATGCACTATATTTTTTCTTGATACTTATTCAGTAGTCGATACTTTGTTGCAATACTCAAGCTATTAAAAGTATCGGTATCAAGGCGGTATCGAATAACCGCTAGTTATGCCCAACATCGTATCTTAATTTGAGATTAGCAGTGTTCACTGTCCGGTTGCGTGCATGTGGTCTCAAAAGGTCTTGCTCCCACTGCAAATTAGACAAAAAAACTTGCTCATCCTGGTGCATATTCCTCAATAAAAGTTGCTTTAAAATTACATAGTTTTCGTGTACGGCGCTGATTTTGCACAATCACCATTTGCAACAGGTAAAAGTGCACATGCGAACACCACGTGTACATATTTACATATATTATATCTAATTAAATTGCCTAGCTTCAAATGAATGCATATATTTCAATACACATCTGAAAGTATAAATGTCCAGATGCTTGTTGTCAAACGTTCATAAATATTTACATATGCAAATAAATTTAGATCCCTCTCAAGTACTATGTCAATATTGTCCTTTGCACGTGCCAACTTGCAACAATAGCAACTACAAGAAATGAAACGGCAACAACAACAATAATGAAAACAACATGAGCGCTGTTGAGAAGCATAATGACACTGAAACACTTATGTATGGTCATATAAAAAATACAACTGTTGTTGGCAGTCAAGCACTCGTGAGTGAGCCTCATCCGCACTCAGTAAGCGAGTCCTAGGCTATGTCGAGTTGTCGTTTATTGTTAGCTTTTGTCAGAGACGCTTGGCTTAGCGGGCATTTTTGTATAGTCACCGTAGCAATCGTCGCACACGATGAGTATTTTGTGGTGATAGTTTGCTGTTGTTGTTGACATGAGAACACACTTTGGTGCGAGCCAATTCGTATGCGGCACACCATTTAACGCCACTACTAAGAGACCCATTGCGGACTGTTGCGGCCAAGTGGGCTACTTAGTATGCAGTTAAACCAACAAAACACTAAAATACTAAAATGCTCATGCACTCTATGCAAGGGGCTGGCCTAGCTATGGGTTGGCTATGTGGGGTGGTGTTGGATTGTAATAATGTGAGGACGACAGGGCGTATAAGTAACATTTCGTAGAATTAATAATAGATTTTTCATTTTGGTGTGTGTGTGAGTGGTGGTCAAGGTTTGAAAAATGATTTCTTGTGCCTGGCCAGTGATTGCTGAGTGTAGACTTAATGGTTGCCAACAACAAAAGATTGCTTAGTAATAGTTTTGTGCATACACTTGACTGCAGGCGGGAGTGCTAATGTGGCAAATGATTGATGGACTTGAACAAAAAACAAGAAAAACAAGAAAACAAATGCAATGAAATGAAACGAAATGTTCTTTTAATTCTGTTGCGTAAAAATCGAAGTGCATGAATATTTGGGTGGAAACGTGTTGGTAGTGTTGGTGGTACCTGTGGCAGACGTTATGAGTGAACGCTGGCGTCGTTTGCTTAAGAAATTGAAGCAAAGGTATGTATGAGCCGCAGGTGACAGGATATCAAATAATGAAAATACTTATATTTTTGCGAAAATAAATTGTGAATTAACCAAAACTGTCAAAACACACCTTCAATATGAATTTATTGCAAGTAAAATACACAAAATAAGAAAATATATCGAATTCTTCGCTACTGAATTTGTCTGATTGTTTCTGCTTATCGATTTTGGCTCAAATTACAAACTATACACTTTTCAGTAAGCGATATAAATCGATTGAATAATAGATAACAGCTTATCTAGAAAAACAAAAATAATGCAATATCTAAAGGATGTAATCGTCTAAGTAGATAAATGCTGAAAAGCAAAACAAAATAGAAAACAAAAAAGAATGAAAATAAACAATAAAAATAATATAAACAGAAATACGTACAGAAAAACGTGTAATGAGTGATAAGCATCTAAAAATAGACTTGAAATGCAATAAAATAAAAGGGGTATAATAAAATTTATTTTTACATGAAAAAGTTGGAGAAAAAATGAGTTTAGTATTAAAATATGATAAAAAATTAAATAAGTTAGTCTAACTAAATCGTCGGTATTATGCGTAAAGTGAGTCCCAACTACAAGTTTCATTTTAACAATAAATAATTGGAATTCTGCTCCCACCGCATGGCTGTTGCTGATGATGTTCCTGGTCTTTTTTTCTCTTAATGCCCTCGTAAAGAATCCACTTTTCATTTGTAGTAATCAGCTTGTCCAAAAACGGCTCCACATTGTGTCTAAGATTTAATATGATCTCCAACAGTTGTATGATGAATGCCAAACACTTCTGCAATTTCTCGACTTGAATGTGGAATTGAATGTGGATTATTTTCCAACATGGATCGCAAAACACTATTAACACTTTCTTGGAGGCTCAGATTCTTGGAATGAAGTTTGCTAATGCCGCACATACATTTTTACATGCAACCGATGCTTTGTTTACTTTTTGGAATTCATACAAAATGCAGTGCCGTAAATGCACTTTATCTACTGACATGTTTTTCGCTTTAAATACCACGAGTAAATGATGAACGGTAAAAAAGGTCTCATTTTATATTATACAGCTGGGAGAAAAAACACAAAAAAAAAGAAGAAAAATACCATTGACTCACTAGCTAGATGTATTAAATAGTATTAAATCACTGCACAAAGCAAACTAAATGTGTGCATGAAAAACATCACACTTTATCCGGGAAGCCCCCTTTTTCCATTTAGAAAGTATGTATGTAAGTAACTGCTCACTCACATTTTTTATATTTTGTCCGCCTATGAGAAGGTCACGGCCGCACAACAGAGGCTTTTGTTTGATTTGTTATGAGAAGAAATCTTAATGTCTTTTGGAAAAAGGTTCGCTTCCGCGCAATTGAGATTTTTGTGCAAATTTTAGGAAAAATAACTGTCCGCATTCGATCAAAACAGTGCCGCCTTAACAAAAAGTAATTTGTTTCGAAATTTATACTTCAAACTGCTTATAGGAAAAAGTGTCCACCCAAGAGAGATGCCCGTCTAATAGTGGTGTTCGTTACGGGAGGTTCCACTGTATTAATTTGAGTTTTCTTTGTATTATGTATATCTTAATTTTTTTCTAGATATGTTAGACTTTTCGAAAATCGTTTTCTCACACACAAATCTTTTACAATATAAATCGAAGATTTTAGTATTATCAAAAACAAAAAAAAAAAAAAAAAAAAAAAAAAAATGTGTTTTAAACGTTTCATTTTGCTTAAAAAAATGTTATGATAGCAAAATGATATGTTCTGATCGGCTAGCGAGTTCTCCAGATATTGAAACTTTTTAAGTTCTACTTCCTTTTCTTTAATTTAAAATCGTAGTTTGATGATATCTCGAAAATTATATAAAATTATGTAGACTTTCAGACTCATTGACCGGGTTTACATAGGAGTTGGTTCTTGGGATTTGGTTTTACTCTAAAATATGGCAATGATTAAGATTTCTTAGTTTGAGTATTTATAAAAATATTAATTTAAAAAATGAATGAAAAACTTGACAAATGTGGGCCTTACGGCACCAACAAAAATCAAACGATTTCAAAATAAAACAATATAAGCTTTTTCTTTTTCAATATGAAACATTTCTAGGAAGTGCCGTAAAAAATACTCTGCCCTTACATTTTAATTTAGGATCACACTAATTCATATACATAGAAACTTCTTCGTTCGCAATAAAAGCAGCGCGACATATTGAAAAGTTGTTGTTTATTTATTTTTTATTTTCTTTTACTCTCTTTATTTTTTACAAAAGTACAGCTTACACTACAACAAAACTTATACGACTTAAAGTTTAAAACTTTGTACAAAATTCAACAAATTTTTATAAAAATTTCAAACTTTTTAATGAGAATCCTCGAAAGATTTCGATATAATAAAGCGCAAATTTTAGACGCATAAAGAATTGTGTTGATTTTTTTTGCTAACGAAAAGTTTAACATTGAAATAGGTATTTTACGTAACTCTGGATTGCGGCCCAGTATTTCGTTGAATAATCGCTATTTTCATTTTAGTGAAATTATAAGGCTCCCCTCATTCTTTTAGTAAAGCTAATGTTTTTTCTAATAGCGGTCGCTCCTCAGAAGACAATGGCAAACCTTTGAGTGTGATTCTACCATAAAAAGCTCCTCATTATTATTATTGGGCTACAGCGCACTGTGACCAAAAGAGATCTAATATGCAAAACCTGCTGAGGTACTCATGTTTTAAGGCGTTTTACAAATTTTAGCAATTTACGTACGGCAATATCACCCAGGTGGTGTAGCCGTTTATTGCCTGGAGCAGGACCTTTACAAATAATGAGTTCTGAATTTTCAGTGCCTATTTCGTAGAATCGACAGATGATGGGGTCAAAGAGACGAATTTTCTTTAAGTGATATCTCAGGCTACAGTGGCCTGCAAAGTAACCAGTTAAAAGTCTTAAGACTACTCTGCTGAGAGAAAGTAGCTCATCAGAAACCGATAGAGTTTTGCCAAGGTTCAATACATTTTTTTACTTCGCACTCCATAGAAAATTCTTCAATGTGGCCCTTTGTAAGTACACAGAAAGGCTGAGGCACAATTAGAGGTACGTTTGCCTCTTTTTTAGCTAGATGATCTGCTGTTTCGTATACTGGAATGCAACCTAATAATACTGCGTTGATGTTCCCTAACATGTTGAGAAGGTTCAGGCAGTCGTAAACCATTCTTAAGGTGGTTATAAATGATACACGAGGTTGCAAAGCCGCCTGCCTGTCTATCTGAAAGTATCTAAATGTGAGTTCCTCTCATTTTTCTACGGAGACTTTCTCACCCACGTATCTCCATGGCGTGTTTTTCTGCTTGGAAGATTGTTAGGTAAAAGCCCATTGGAATCGATTTTTTGAATTTAGACCCTTTGATTCCCGCTCTTGTTCGTGTTCTTATTTCGACGAATTTGTTATCCAGGTTTGAAGGTGATAGAATTATTTTCCTAGGCCATGTTTATTTCGATCAAATACCAAAGAAAGTGTGTAAGCACCAATTATATATTGTAAATACCAAGATTAGAACATATAGAACATAAATATTTTACCGATAGGCATGAAATGAATCAGTGAATTGGCTATGGCTATTGGGAAGCAGTCCATGACAGATTTTCTGAATGTTTTTTACGCCTTTGAGCAAGATAAACGTAAGCTGCTCAACCTCTGGCCGAAGTTATTCGATGGCGAATTGGACAAAGATGTGCTTCTAAGAGTTCCTAACAGGGCATGATGTAATGAGAATCCGTCTTCATCTGGAACTAATACTAGTTTATTTTTTGTGAATATCCTGCCTTCCCTTTGCAATATTGGAATTTTAATATTTTCACTTTTATGATTTTTTCAAGCGTTAGCGAGTGATGAGAGCTGCCAAAAACTATATTTGTCTGGAAGCATTTAATGAGTATTAGTAAGACCGTGTTCATACGGAGCAATATTTGTTGCTTCAATTCGTTATTTGTGATGGTTGTGCTCTGTCTAAATCATTTGTATATATTCTCGTTCTTCTTAAAGTTCTTCTTTTTGACTGTAGACCAAAAACTAAAATTTGCCAGGAGTGTGAGCACGATGGCCAACTCTCGAAGAGAATTCGCAAAGTGAAGCAACTAAATTCTGCCTGTATGAGCGCGGTCTAATGAAACTCTCTTGAAAGAGAGTTGGCAGCATTGGAAATAGTTACACCATGTATGTTTATAAAGTATAGCCATACTCACTATGGGCGAATCTTACTCAATAACTTTGTTGTTGCTTTCACATGCAAATTTTTCGTTAAGTGAGTCGAGCAGAGAGATAGCAGCAGGGAAGTAGCGAATAGAGGAGGCTAAATATTAAATTAAATACAATTTTTTTTTTTGAAAATTCAGAGAAATGAAAAAAAAATCAATTTTTTTCTTATATTTTTGGGTTATTCGAAAGAGCATATGTTCCCATTATTTATAGAGCATAGTTCCATTTATGTAGTTGCCTCGCATGGATTCGTTGTAGTGCTTCCTTTTAATCCAGTTTTCCAAGATCTTGATGACTGTTCCTGTCTTTATCTCATGACTGGCTTGCTCGATATTAACGTTAATGGGCTGAGTCGTAAATAGATTGTTCGCATAATATCGGTACTGCATTGCACCCTACAAAAAGATAGTATAGAGGCGTCAAATAGCGACTCCGGGCCACTGAGAAGAAAATGCGTTTCGTCAGAAAAGTTCCTTTTGACATATAATATTTTCAATGTTTGGGCTACACAAAATTCAGTTAGAAAATAAGTTTGAAGCATTTTCCAACCTTATTCAGGCGTAAAGCATTTCCGCGGATATGTGATATTGACCTCTGTCCAGATTTCCAGCGGGAGGGACATCCCAGAGAGTGTGAAAACAACATTTCTTAAAAGGAAAACATTATATGGACCACCCTGTATATTCTAGATATCATTATAACTCTTTCAATGCAGGATTTTTGTATTGTCACATGAACACTTACTGCCTTGAGAAAGTCTGATAGCGAAGAATAGCCAGCTCACTTAGGCTCGCTAATTAATTTTTCAAAAAACTAAAAATTGATTTACAAAATATTGCAGTAATCGTTAATATGTGATAGAAATATGGCTTGAAAAAATAATATAATTGAATTCAACATAAGATCCTTCTCTAACAAGGTTTTTTTGAGTATTTCTATATGACTACGACGTGCACGGGATGAAATTTAAAATTATGCCACATTTGTTCCATTCGCACGCCAACCAAAGCAAAATAAAAAATTTAAATAAATAAATCAGAAATACGTGGAAATACGCTTCCACATGCAATTTACTTTCTTATATATGTATATATATTGTAGCACATTCATACATACATATGTACATAAATTAAAAAAAAAACATTTATTATTTTCTTTTGCTTGTGGGGTATTCGCGTGTATTCTGGAAATGAATGGGTACGTGTGCGCTTATCGCGGATTTGGTAGCTCTCTCCCAAACAGTGGGGTAATTACATCTATACATAAACTCATAAATGCATACATGCTCTGCTGGCCCTTTCGGCTGCTCTTCTTCACCCAATTCTAATTAAGTTCACAATGAATTTACACAACAGTCAGTCACCGCGGACGATATCTGTGATTTAGTTTTATGCTAAATAGTTAAACAGCTGGTCGCACACGGCATGAACACTTTTATGCAGGACAAATTGTTGACTTTGTACGTAGAACTAATTGTATAAGTACAGTACGTACTTGAATATGTCGGTGTATGTACTACACCCAATAGATTACTTTGTAAATAATTGTGGTGTTCATAAGGAAAATATTTTGTAAGAAAATGCGTTGATTTAATTGTTTGCAATTTCTTTTTCTATCTTCCAGTTTGGCAATAAAAAACGCGGAAGACAATGCACCAACAAGACGCGATCCAGCGAGCGTGGATCTGCTGCTGGATGGTGAACAGTGAGTATATTGCAAATGAAAGCATAATTCATCTTTTCTTCGTGCGACCAATAACTTATATACGTTTAATTTTATTCACTTTACAGGCCTAGTCTGGATGAGATAAGAAGCTGGGGCAAAAACTTCGATTTGTTAATGAAAAATGCGAGTAAGTAAATAGTTGATAAAATATTGAAGTGAACTACCGGAGTTTAGTCAGTAAAAAAAGTGTATATTAATTATTTTTAAAAATTTATAATAATATCTTCTAAGTAGGCTGCTTCCGAAATAGCACTCGCACACTTATGCGAACGAATAATCCAAACTATCAAACAATTTTCAAACACATTTAGTTCTCGTTTCGAATTTTCTCCTTTGTTTTCTATCGAGTGAAAACGAGTGCCCGAAGTGTTAATTTGAGTTTAGGAAGGAAAAAAGTTAATCAAATGAATAAGGAGTTTTTTGATTATATTTCGTCAGATCTTGTAAAGAAATTAGTTCGTAGTGATAGCCTTGTGAGAAGATGCTTTTTATGGGTGCAACGTTAGTGCGTGTTTTTTCCACAAATCTGTCTTTTTGGACGAATTCGTTCTCTCTAAAGGCACAAAACGTCTACAAGTATATAAAGGGTGATATTTTAAGAGCTATAGGAAAGCTTTTCAAAGAACCACACGTAAGATTCAGAGAAATCCATAAAATTTTTATTTAAATCGATAGTACAGTCCATATAATTTAATGTTTGAAGATTATTTCATGCAAATGTTGACCGCGACTGCGCTTCAAATGATCCATCCGTTTAGTCCAATTTTGGCATACTCTTTCCAATGTTTCGGCCGGTATCTCACATATAAATGCTTCAATGTTGTCTTCCAATGCGTTAATTGAAACAGGCTTGTCTGAATAGACATGAGCTTTAAATAATGAATTAAATAAAATGTTCACCGAACTCGCCTCTCAACAAGTCCATTGTAACGCGTGCTGTGTGGCATGTGGCACCGTCTTGCTGAAACCGCATGTTATGCAAGTCAAGCTCTTGCATTTTGGGCAATTCTTCTGGCTGATCTTCACTCCAAAATCGACAATTCCGCTTATTTACGTACCCATTGGTCCAAAAAAAAAGCTTCGTCGCTGAACACAATTTTTCGATCAAAAAATGGATCTTCGGCCAACTTTCCAAAAGCCCATTCACCAAAAATTCTGCGTTGCGGTAGGTCGTTCGGGTTCAATTCCTGCACCAGCTGTATTTTGAAAGGCTTCACATCTAAATCCTTTCGCAAAATTTTCCACATTGTTGAGTAACAGAGGCTCAATTGCTGCGAACGGCGACGAATCGATAATTGATGGTCATCATTAACACTGGCCGATACAGCTGCGATATTTTCTTCAGTTCGCACTCTACGTAAGCGTGTTGTTGGTTTGGTTGGTGATGCCAAAAATGTAAATTTGGTTCTAAATTTAGTCACAATAGCTCGAATAGCCGCTTCAGTGGGTCGATTAAACTGACCATAAAATGGAAGAAGCGCGCGATAAACTTTCTTAACAAAACACGCATTTTTATAATAAAATTCAATGATTTACAAGCGTTGTTCGTTTGTAAGACGATTCATGGTTAAATTATAGACCAAACAGAAGATGTTTGACAGTTAAACAAAACACGAAACGTGCGTTCGCTGTTTAAACCAACTGATTAAAAAGATATTAGCTAAGAAATCACCCATTATAAGTACACTCATGGACAAAAAAGAAGTTGCGCGACATTTAGACCAGTTTTGGTTATTTTAATTTTTTTATGAAGAAAACAAATTTTTTTATACAAGTGTAACTCATTTTACAAAAAAAATAATACATTTACCGAACTTTTTACAGAAATTATAAAAATTCGGCAAAATTCCACCAACATTTCAAACGTTTTAATCAGAATCTTTAGAATAATTTTTGGCATGCATTAATAGCCACTTTAATTTTAGTATAATAAAACCCAAGTTATAAGAAGGCACAAAATATAGTAAATTTTTAAAAATTCTTTTGCCACACAAAGTACGTTCAACAATTTGTTTTATTTGGAAGAAAATGGAAAAATAATTATTATATGGGAAAATCATTCTAAAAACTCTGATTAAATTTTGAAATTTTTGTGAAAATTTGCCAAATTTTCTTAATTTTCATAATTTTTACATTGAGTTCGAAAAGAAAAAAAAACAGTTCATACGGGTTTGTTTGTGTAATGAGTCAAACTTTTATAAAAAAATCAATAGGCCCTACATAAACAAAAGTAGAATAGCCGAAACTGATAAAAATGTCAGACATATATTTTATTTTATATTACTATAACGAACATTACGAGGGCGGAAACTTATTCCCATACCCAATATTAAAAAAATATCTGCCGTTTAAGTCGGCTTAAACCTGTAGACGCACGCCAAAAATAGGAGGAGCTCGGCCAATCACCCAAATAGAAGTGATTATATAATATACATATATAAATTATATATAGAAATTATTATTTATCACAAAATTAGTAAACAGTGGGATTCTTAAATAAATTAAATAGCTTTAAGTAAAAATATTGCTTAATGTTTAGAAGACAAATCGCAATAAAGAAATTTATAAATTTTTAGAAAATTCATTTAGTACATGTCGAAGTGTTTTCATATCATTTAAATGCTAAGTCGTGAAAGAATCTTAGAAAACGCCATTCTTCTAAAACTCGTCTTCGAGCCTAGGACATTTTCGTAAAGTTTACTACTTGGAACAATAAATTTGGAATCCATAAATGCAGTATTACTTTTGAAAGTATATAGGTGGTCTTTCTAAAATAAAATTTGGTAGAACTGGTGCACTATAAAAAAATTGGTTAAATTTGTTAAAAAGTCAAATATAATTATAAAAATTAAAATTTCTAACGTTAAATAAAACTGACATTAAATAATAAAAGGCTATGTACATCCATGTCCAGGCTAAGTCCCGTGTGAAAAACTTAGTTTCTAGAAAAACTTGTAATGAATACTTGCGCACATCTTCGAGTCACTGCAGAAAAACAGATTATTTAACAGATCTATTTTAACGGGATATTGATTTTAATACCTATTGAGAAGTTTTGGCTATTAATTTTTTGTATTTTTTTTACCTCAATGAATTTTTGTTATTTAAATAGTTCATTCGATAACAGATACCATATTATTCGAAGTTTCAAGCTTGGCACATACTTTATGAAAACTCGACAAATTTTTATTAGCCAAAAAAAATTGCATGCATTGGTTATATGCAAAAATGCGCAACGTTTCGGCGAAATTGAAAAGAGAAATCAACGCACATCTTACGCAACTTGAAACTTGTACTTTATTATAGTAGAATTTAATGGGCTGTAAAATTGCGTACCAATTTTTGTTTAATTGTGATTAAAAAGTTTGAAATTCCGTCGAATTTTTATAAATCTTGTGCAAAGTTTGTATAGAAAAATGAAGGATTTTTTTTTAACTTTGGAGCGGAGCGCAGTTCAGGGTATTAATATCAATATGCAGTCAAGGTAGTTCTGTAAAAAATAATGTTTTTGTTTTTAAATCCCAGAATTGTGTTATCAAGTGGCCTTGGTGATTTGATCTAAATACCAACCTAGCGGCAACATTGATTCTACCCAAATATTTACAACCCTAAGGTTATAACTTCTTTCGGTTCTTCGAGGCTCCATCCTTTCATATGCATCACAGTTTTTAAATATTTCACGATGCATTTAAAAAAAGCGAAATTCAAAAACCGAATGTATTCTGACTTATTTTGTTATTGCTGCAGCTAATTTTTTGGCTAAACTTGCCTTTGACATCGTTGGTGATCTATGCATGCAAATACTTTACGAGCAGGTTGAGTTAATCTTCGATCAAACAGCCATGGCGTATAAGTAACAGTCAAAAGTAGCACAATTTATACTCATATCTATGTATCCACCAACAAAATATCACTGAAACCAGAATAATACTCAAACACGTTACGTGTAATTATTGGCAAAATATTAGATATCTAACCAAAAACCATAACCATCCGTGACCTTAAAAGTCAATAAGGTCACTGTTCAATGTTCCCAACAATCTCGAAATGTCATTTTTATATTTATTGCTACGTACATGTACATGGCTGCGAAGGGCTCGACATTGATTGGAAATGCAAATAGTCACAATAATAATATGCGAGCAATAATAGATAAAACCAGAAATATGGAAACGAGTGGGAAAAATTAGAAGAATGCGAAGAGTACAAGTAACCCGTCGCTCGATGGGCCAATACCCAAACAATCACCTGCCTTTATTGCCTTTGGCAAGCTCTATACTAGGCTTATATGCGACCCATAATTTCTCTTTAAGCTGCCAACGAGTTTAAGGAATTAATTCAATAGTAACAACAAATTTCCGATAAATGGTGTGCCTCAATAGTAAGTTATCTGTGGTGTTGGTTGGTTAGTTGGTTGCTAGTTTATTTGCTCGATGATTACCCGCCTACTTGCCTAGCCGTGTGTAAATCAAATTTGGTGACATTTGGGGAAGTTTCGTTGACATTTGTGTTCACTTTGGTTGTCAACTGGCTTTTACAATTATTCCCAAGAATATGACAAAGTTGCTTCTTCGATGGCATGGGTTTTGAAATACATAAATAAAACGCCAGAAATTGCGTGAGTGGCGGCATGCTTTCAGATATACGAGTATATATGTATGTATCCATATATCACATATTTAGTCAGCGAGCAACTGCGGCTGAGTGAGTTGTATACTTCTCGCATTTATGTATGCATACTACATACACACATATGTACATACATGCATAATTTTTATTTATTTATATATATTTACTTTTCTTTTATGGCGCGCACCAGTAGCGCTTCACTGGTATGCCAAAATTAAGCAGTAAAACACAGCATGGACACGCGATGCCACTTTCTTTCAACAGTTGCATTACCGTAGCATACTTACCTGCCCCATATTTTTCCGCCTTCTTTTATCAAACTCGGTTTGCGTGTTCAGCTGCCACGGGAATGTAACCGCAATTAATTTCTTTACCACTCATTCCTCACCAAACGGTGAATTAAATAATTTGCTGCACTTACCTGGAACTGAATACTCTTTATTTATGATCCTTTTTTCTATTAGTGGCATTCTCGGTGTGTCTCATTGTTGGGTGCAGAAAAACACGTGAGATGAGTAACGTTCGCTAGTAAAGGCAACTGCCGCATAAAATGTTTTGTTTTCTTAATGCACACATTGTGCTTGTTTTCAGTCAACAGTTGCTCAGTTTTTTCATTGTTTGTTTTTATTTTGTTATTACGTTATAAAATACTTAAAACAAAAATACGCACACATTTTTGTTTGAATGATGTAACCATAAAACTATTTTATTCAGATACGAGTTTAATCAACTCAAACATTTATAAATTCTAAAATAATTTGTAAAACGGTGTAATCGCTTTAAAGGCTGCCTGACTATCTATATAAGTATCACAAGTTAGGTCTGCTGCCTTTCCAAAAGCAAAAAGCTTTCGAATACACTGGATCTGAAAGCTTTTACGACTTTCTTAGATCTAACTATGAATATTATATCCCAAGGGAAGTCCACTACACCTGCCAACATCGGTAACTTAAATGCTCATGTAAATAGGAAGTCTATCAATTTCTTAGTTAGAATTTTAAATTATAGTTTTTTGTGACTTATTTTGTACACCTAAACCATTTTTACATTAATGTGTTTACTTTTTCAGCTGGTCGTAAAGTGTTTCGTGACTTCCTACGCAGCGAATTCAGCGAAGAGAATATTCTGTTTTGGCTCGCCTGCGAAGAGCTGAAAAAGGAGAGCAGTCCCGAAGCAATCGAAGAGAAGGCGCGCCTCATTTACGAGGATTACATTTCGATATTGTCGCCACGCGAAGTGTCGTTAGATTCGCGCGTGCGTGAGATAGTCAATCGTAATATGGTCGAGCCGACACCGAATACCTTCGACGAGGCGCAAATACAAATCTACACGCTCATGCACCGAGACTCATATCCAAGGTGAGTGAATTATGAGTTACATTGTCGTTTAAAGTAAAAAACCGCATAACGGATATTGGTGCCACAAATGAGTTTTGCTTACCGGTGGCTCGTTTCTGATTATATAAATAAAGGGCCTTTCAAAAGTCGCACTTAGATGTTGTTTTAAAATAAAACATGTAAAATGTAGATTCTTTTAGGTTTCGCTATTTACAATACATTCAAAATACTGCTCTTAACAATTATTTGTTAAAAGTGACATCATTTAAACGCCCATCATAAGCACGTCTACCAGTAAACTCCGCCGAACAGTCAATTTATGAATGCTTAATTGTTGAGAAGGTTGAGTTATCGATGTTGAAAGTTGTTCAGCAATACTTTGTATTACTTCGGAAATATTCTCAATAAAACGTGAGGTTTTTGGTCTGCTAGTACTTTTTATATGCTCAACAGCACCAGTTTCTTGAAAGTTTTTCACCAACCTATCGGCTTGTTGACTCATTCGGATGATTATTTCCACAAAAAGAAAATAGAGTTTTCCGATACGTTGTTCTCAAAGTTCGACAATTTTTGTAATAAAGGAAGTAAACAATTGGTGGAATAATTTTAACGCGTAAAATCGTACATCTCTCTACTCTACAAGTGACGACATAAAAATAAAAATAGGTACCCTTTAGGAATTATTCACTACTGACATATAGGTGTCACTTTTTAAATACCTTTATAATAGTAGTTGGATTAAAAAGACATTTTACAAAAGTTGGCTGAAGAAGTGTGTTTCACTCTCTCTGGCTTGTTTTCCATTTTTCCTTTAGAATTTCGGTAACCTCTCATGTGCGGTGTTTTACTCCAAACGATAACAAGTAAAATATGAATGAAATGTAACTCAATCAAAATTTCTCTTTTCCATGGCAGATTCCTCAACTCGCAAAAATTCAAAGCGCTGGCACAGTTGCCAGACGGCAGTTTATCAGCAGCGGCTTCCACAACAGACAGTCCCACTTAAGAGAGTGCACAATGATGAGAGAAAGCGTTTGTTGAGTAGGTCAAAGTAAATGAGAAAATTGTATGCCAGACACCAAAAAAACCTAAAAATCTTTGCACAAAAAGTTAAAAGCAGTTAAAAGCAGCACGCACGCTGGCATCAGGAATAAAAGGGGAGGCTAAATGTGAAGCTGGAGAAAGTGAGTGGAAAATGAAGCGACAACTACAAATCGAAAGCAGGAAACAAAAAATGGAAATCAGCAAACCCACAACAAACAAACAAACAAACAATAAAGTGTGTTCGCAGAAGGCTTGCGAAATGCAACAACTAAATTTAAGTAGCACTTAAGCTTTAGCACTAGACAAGACTAAGGACTAAGCGTAAAAGCATTAAGCATTAAGCACTAATGTCTAAGGGTATGACTTAAGATTCTATAACAACAACATACACAACTAAGATGAAAAGTTTGCTACAATATTTAGTTTCCTACTAGCGTCTAAGTGTCAAGCGGAAATACTTACTTACTTACTTAATTGCGTACTTATGTATTCACATACCTCCTTACTTATTTACTTACCTAAGTACTTGTGTATTCATAATGTTCTCGTACGGATTTCTATCTAGCATGCAAATAGTAATATATATGTGTATGTATATATGTATGTGTGCATATGTGTAACTGCAGCACGTAGATCACCGCTCAAGAAGTGCTTGATTAAATGAGCGAGAAGAAGCATGCATATGCCTCTAATTTTTTACCACATTTTTCAGTTCAGAGGCAGTAGATTGAAATATGTAAAGAAAAAATTACAGAAAATAAGCAATACATAATTCCTTAAAAAAGTATGTGAAACTATTTAACGAAAAATAGTAGTAATCAAGCGGCTAGAGGAAAACCGTAATACGGCACAAAAGGTAGAGCAAAACGAAAACAAAAGCACAAAGCGATTTGGGGGACTTAAAGAGTGTAGATGATGTTGGTGAAGTCAGTGAAAAGCAAGCAAATAAACATTCAAACGAATTGTATGCGCACAAATTGATGTTAAACACAATGGCTGGAACTCACGCTTGAAAGCCGACAGAAAAAGCTAGAACCAAAAAAAAAAAAACAAAAAAAGGAATTTAAAAAATCTTGAAAATCTAAAAAAAAAAAAATATTTGTATTAATGTAGCGTATGAAGAGATAAGAAAAAATGCGAAAAGTGCAAACAACAATCCATGAGATTATTTGTATGTAGGTGTACGTAAATTGAATCTAGTCAACGCGGCTGTTGAGAAGAAAAACCAAAAATGCAAACTGAGAACACAAATCTAGGATAACTAAATTGCAGTGGAAATATTGTAACGCGCATACTTTCAGACGCCGTTGCTATGCGCGTGGGGTTGGCAGGAAACGCACACACATTTAAATGCACAACAATGAAGGGAGTTGAAGATATTCATGTATGTGTGTGTGTACTAGGTGCGAGTGGCACAGTAGCTTTTTAATTACTAATTTTTATAGTTTTTGCGAAGTATTTCAATTATTTTAGTATCATTATTTTTTTTTAACGAAAGTGTGCCATTATTTGTAAACTAAAATGTATGGTAAATGTCTGTAGTTACTCAGTCTAGTTTTGGAAGTGGCGGCTAGTACTAAATGTTTGTTTGTTTTGCTACTTCTTTGAAGCTAGGCTTGGAAATGTGTGGCTAATGTTGGTAATATATATGTAATTGGCTCTTTGGGTATTTGACAGAGCACCTCCTCCTCTTTGTGGCGTGCGTCTCGATGTTGTTCCATCAATGGAATGACCTACAGTTTTAAGTCGACTACGAACGGCAGATATTTTTTATGAGGAGCTTTTTCATAGCAGAAATACACTCGGAAATTTGCCATTGCCTGCTGAGGCGTGACCGGTATTACAAAAGAAATGTCTATCATTTTGCAGTTTCATGCGCACTTCCGAATTGTTGTCACGCACCAACGCATTGAATTAGGGCGGCCGAAACAAAATACGCCGCTTTATATTTTTAGTGAATGTTGCTAAAGTTATAGTCTTCGGTGGAATAAAAACTCGAGTCAATCCGGTAGCGTAGCCGCAATGCGCAACAACACTTCAGTAATTCTTGTTTCAATCCATTCCCAAACGCCATTTACCTGAACGTTGTTCCTATGAGCGACATCTGCCAGTTCTGAACACACAATTTTGACTATTTAACTAGTAATCTCAGCTCCGAAAAATACTGGATACTTATATCTTTTTCTTTATTAGCGTGGTACCCACCTAAGCGATTTCGACCCAGTTCAACAAAATTCGCCAGTCGTTTCCTTATTCTCCTGCTGATTGGCGAAAGGTAGACCCATCAGTGAGCCATTGATGCCAAATTTTTCTTCGCTTGATCTTGCCATTAGTAAGTAAACCTTTAGTTTACATACTAAATAGTTAATACTCGATCTGCTTTTCTAATCTCCCATAAATAGTAAATATTTAAGTGTTTATCCTAGAAAGATTAGGTTATTAATGTCCGTGTGAAAACTGTCATAAGGATCGGAGAATACATGTAGCTTTGAGCCAATGTTTTTATATTCATGTTTTACATGTTCAATACGGCACTATTTCACCAAGCTCCATTGATTCGAGAATGAATTTTGTCAAGTATGTCATGATTTTCTGTTTAATAACGAGAAAAAAAACACAAATGAAAAATTCGAAGCAAGTCGAAGTTAGTGGTAATATCTCCTACCTTAAATCTCTAAAACCAACGCCTATAAACACCTCAAATTCATATGTTTATTCCAAACCCCTTCGAAAGTCTTAGCTAATAATGCTCTGTTTTTAGTATGAGTGATTTGAGTGAAATAACCTCAGCACCCTTTGTTAAGCTATGAGTTTCTCATTACTACAGAATTGCTTATCAAAAGTTATGATGTTAATTTTTTATCTCCACACCTATATATTTTGTCTGTAGCCGTTGAATGCAAAATTAAAAAAAATCTATTGAAATTTTTTCCGAAAATATTATTAAAACCACACCCGTCATACAAATACATTAATAACCAGCCAGTATCAACTGTGATTTGACACTACTTCCAAAGGACTTTCTGAGTTATTCGATTGGAAAATACCTCCGAATTTTTCCGAATATGACATGTGAGATTTTCGCATGAACCTCTTTACAAGTCTTCAAATTCAGTTGAGCCCAAATATGTTATATGGAATTGATATCCTTTGGTTTTGCTGGTCGAATCAAATATTGGCTATGCAGTTTCGATCCTTCCAAGACCTTCTACATATCTTTGACTTGCATGACCTTTGACGTATTGATCGCTCAAATTTTTATTTCATTGGATATTTTCACTAATTCAAGTTTTGTCATCTTTTCTTCGAATTTCTCAAAGTTTGTTTAAGGGATCCGCAATTTAATAGAATCATCGACTTTACGCACTTTCTTAAACGGCATAACCAACCTGAACTGCTGGCCTTAGGTTCTTTGGCTTGCGAAAAAGAAAAAAATGCATACACACTTTGCTAAACAGGCAGAATTTATTTGAATTCCCTAAATATTTGTGTATGTTATTTGCCAAATACCCCTTTTTTCTGCATGAAACAATAAATTTAAATCCTGTGATTAATTTGTGTACTCCAGGTAATCGACGTTGCTTGCTTGTAAGCAGATAAATTTTACTCTAGAGCGACTCCATGTCAAGTGATCCAATATTGTGAGCACAGCCGTACATTTTTCTAAAAATTGGTTTATTTGTAGGCTCACGCAATAAGTAAACCGAAAAAATTTGGTGAAAAATTTAATAATTTTGAGATATATTAAACAAATATTTGGAGAATGGATTAAATATTTTGTTCAGCATTTTTGGGATATATTTTGGTTCGTAATTTTTTATGATATAGTATAAATTGAAACAAAAAATCTTTTCTTTTGGGAAATGATTACTTTTTCAGAAGCAACTTTTTTTCTTTGAAATTTTTTATGATAAAGTATAATTAGATTTTTTTTTTGAAAAAGTACTAAATCTTTATGAAAAAGTTTTGTTTTTTTGTAATTTTTTTAGGATAACAAATTTCTTTTTTTAGTTTATGGGTTTTGTAATGTGAAAAAGAACCCAGTTTTCTTTCTGTGTTTTTGTTAATAGCTGAGACTGTGCTCAGTAAACCATAGAAGTTTCCCATAGCTTTTAGAGTTACATTTCAAACACGCACAGCGAATCAGCGAAAAATACCACGTATCTGGGATATGGTACACTAGACAGGGCTAGTTTACTAGGGCGGCATCCCTTGGTCGGGAAAAAGTCATTCCGGTAACGTAGAACCGGCTGCCATGGGAATGGCACAACTACGTTCTGGATACTGTAGCAGGTTAAAATTCTATTTATCCAGCATCGACCCCGACATACTAAACGTATGTCCGGCATGTGAAGGTACCCCGAACGACACTTACCACCTTTTCACTTCATCAGCTCCATCAAACCTACTCATCAAACACCCCTCTCCCTCTGGACCCAACCTGTCGAAACAGTAAGTTTCCTGGGCCTACCGTTAGATGAGCTAGACGAAGGCGACCGGTGATTACACTACACTGACACTGGGCAAAGTTACTGCTACAACAACAACAACCATGTACCTGCTTGGATCATAAGCTAGCATTTCGCTAGGCAGTACTTGACACTGATTTACGTAAAGTATTAGAAATGTATAATAATTCAAAAAGTTAAGGGGTTGCTATTATGAAACTTGCAGGTATGACTGAGCATAGTCTGAACTATTAATTAAAAAAACGAAAAGAAAATCTGAGATGGGCTGTTTTCGTAATAATAAAAACAAAAAAGAAACAAAAAGTTTTAAGATATTTTTCAAAAATTTGGAAAAAATCTTCCCTAAAATGTTTATTTTTCTATTATATTTAACATTTTTATAAAAGTGTTAAAATGAAAAAAGTGTTTAGAAATTCTATTCCATAATTTTCACCATTGAACAAATCTCAAATTAGAAAATTGTTACCACGATTTTTGCAGTTCTCTTCTTGCTCAAATCTACACGTAAGCCGATTCTTAGCGGAATTGTTGACGTTGTCCAAAATACTTAGACCACTCGACTTGGAATCGCTCTCTAGTGGAATTATGTACACTTGGCCATAGTAAAAGTGGGTTCTGATTTAGGCTGCTTCCGTATTATCTGCATAATATGCCGCGCACATTTTTATTAACATTGATATAATTTATTTGTTTAGATATATTTATATATGCAATACTATTTTTGTTTTTATGAAATTATATTATAATATTTTATATTTATTTTGCTCAGTTACAGTGCCATTCCATCCTGTATATAGTATTAAAAAGTGAAACGAACGCGAAATCTTATAATTCCAATAATTATTTACGATTAAAAATTTATGTTGTTTAGATTTTAAAACAAAAACAAACAAAACATTAAAGAAATTCCGAGCTAGCTATAAGTTTATCTGTTGTATGACTATTTGTTTAAAGTTTTTTAAATTTATAAGAAAACTTGTTGGTTATTGCTACATTTTTATTGTTGTTATAGCTCTTATAACAAAGTGAAAGTTTTAATTTCACTAAAACTATTAAAATTTTAAATTTATTAACGTTGTTAATGACGTACGGTTCTCAATATTTGCAAATGTAGCAGTGGAAGAAAAACGACAACAACAACAACAGCAGTAAAAAAACCGCCACAACAACAAGAATAAATGAATTTTTACATCGAAAGCATTTTGTAAATATATATGGTTTAATTTTGAAAAATTATTGTATTATTAAACATCAAAGAGAAGAGAAACAGTTACGTAGTACTATTGAATAATTACAAACTAGGTACTGTACTTATGTATGTACGCATTATACGATTGTATTATTGTAATTATATATGATTTGTTTTTTATAAAAATAAAAATTTAGAATGTGACTATAAGTACATAAATAGTTATTAAAAGAATGTATGTAAATGTATTTCTTAGTATTTATGTATTTATAATTGAAATGATTTGCCTAAGTCAAGTAGTGCAAGAATTTAGCGAAAATAAAACACAAAAAAAAAAACAAAAAAGTAAATAAAAAAAAACACTATGAGCCATAAAAACATGAAAACATAATATAAACAAAGTACCAAAAAGCAAAAACCAAAAATAAAATTGTGAGTGAATACAAATTATTTTAATTTAATTTAATTAGAAAAACTTGTTGAAATATATGAATTACACTTTACTTTCTATGAAAAATTTAAATCATTGTTTTTCTTTGTTATTTTTTATTTTGTTCCATTAAAACCTCAGTTTCATTGTGAATTTTATGTGAATAAACCATTCACATAAGTTACAATACAATTCAAAAGTTTTGAAGATGAGAATTTTCTCACACTTTGTTTTTACTTTGCATTGCGATTTATTCACAAAAACCTCACGATGGAATGAAAACTAATTAAATGTGAAAAAAACTGATGTGGGCAAGTAAATTACAATAATTTGGCTCCATACACAGGGTGAGCCATTCAATGTTTAAAACTTTAAAGACTTTTAATTACAATCCTTACGGTTTATTATGGAACTCAATTTCATTCAAATTACTTCACCGCTAGCCACTATCCTTGCAGTAGCCGATACGGTGAATCAAATTTTTCAGCACATTTGCGAATTTTTATTTTCCTGGATAACGCCCGTGAAGAGGAAACTCTCATGAGTACTGCTATACCGGCATTGCCCCAAGTGCTACCGGCTAGCGATTAGAGGATCGTGTGTGATTGTGGACTTTAGTGGCAATTGCTGTTGTACGCACCGAAGGAGAGCAAACTATCAAAGCTGAACTCCAGAATTTACGTTAGTGTGGATGTGTCATTGACTTTGACCTTTAGCTGTAGTTTGACCTCCTTCGTCCAGGTGGTAAATAGCGTCGCCGTGGATTTATTGGGAGAAAGCTGGAGATTAATTGCATTGAAGAGTGAAACCCTTTTGGTGGTTGAGGAGGATTCGAGACGCAGAAGTTGAAAAGCCGGGGTGCAAGGACACCACCCAGCTCGAAATATTATCGACGAGCGTCGACCACACAGGTAGTTCGCAGACCATCTCTTCTGTTCCCGCTGGAGGGCTCACTCTTGAATATCATCTAGTAGGGTGGATTGGTTAACTGTATCAAACGCCTTCTAAGTGTCCAACTCTACTAGGACAGTCCTCTCGAAGAGGCGATTTATCCGTGTGCTCATGGCGCTAAGTGCTGAGGTAATACTGTCAGCTTTACGGAAGCCGTGCTGATGTGTAGTTGGGGCCAGGTATTTTGTAAAGAACGAGAAGCGTCTTCACTATTGTTGAAAGGAGATTTATCGTTCGACAAGATCCCTCTTGATGGATGGATTTCCCAAGCATCAATAGTTGGACCAGTTTCTCTGTTTTCCACTTATCAGGTATAATGATATTGGCCAAGGACGAATTGAAGACTCTTGTGATGAAGGTTAATCTCTTCGGGCCCAATTTTTTTAACGAATATCATCTTTTAGTCCAGTTATTGGCGTATAACTTGTTTAACATTTTTCTTAATTTACGGCTTCAAAAGAAAACTTTTTGCCGAAAAGGCAATCCGTGTCAATTTATGAAAGAGGCAGTGGGCGCCTTTATGTAGACGTACAGTATATGACTTAACCTTACCGGGCAGTTTGCTATGTGTTATATATTTATATGCGTTTCTTTTTCCATGCTCGGTATAAATTACACCCCAACTGATGATTACCAGTTTCTACCGATAGCAACAAATACACAGCCCTAACTTCAAACCTTGAATATTTTTGCTTTTGTGTGGATGCAGAAAAAGCGTCTCTTTACATTTTTGAAAAAGTATTTCAGTTGCACTTCGATAACCATGGATTTTAGCTCATGACTAACTCAATTCTTATTTTTTTGACCATATCTATAGCTTACATGCGTAATCAAATTCTGCAATTGTGGAAACCGATGGTGCCAATACCAACGCACACTTCAATTCCGCAGCTGGAATTATATTATTAAGATCCAATTAAAGATATGTATAACTAGAGAGAAAACCTTGTGTGAAACCCCTATTTGACATTAAACGGCTCTAAGAGATCTTCATCAATTCTGAGAGGCCCGGTCTATTGCTTCCACTCATTACGGGAACAACAAATTCAGGCAACCCCTTTTGAAGGCGTCGAAAGAGTATTGTTTATTTTCTTCAGTCGTTTCCAAGCTTTTATTGAATGTCTGGTTGTTGATAAATCCTTCAGGCCTAAATCATATTAATAAGGTCTAATAAGTTCATCAACGATGAGTTTTAGTATTTCACATATAATATTATTTCATATGTAATAATTTTTCCGGCCATGACTGTGAGTTCGGTTTTAACTTCTTTTCTGTCGGTCTTACTTCTGCCACCATTCAGAAAGACGGAGAAATGCTGTCATCACTATTCAAGAATATTCTGAGATCCATCTATCAGGCCGCTGTATTGTTTTTAATATAACCGCTCTTTGGTATTGCAGCCTTCTATATGTCGTTAAAATTTCTGGTAGATTTATCGATTGAATTTTCTGTATATTATCATGTGGGTATCATTTTTCATACTTATTTTTTAGTTGCCCACACTGAGAAGAAGTTTGACATTTGGGAAAGGAATACAGGATATTGTATACTGATATAATAATTCTTTATGATGCGTAACGATTTTGACCGTGTACAACAAAATTAGCTAATTCCTAATTGGTGTCTATTAGAAACCCTAATTCCAGCAAGGTTCTTCTCAACTTGATATTTTCAAGGTAAACGAGGCCGCCTTTCTCTTTCTGTGTTGCCACCATTAGGTACCGCACACGAAACTTTTAGATTTGGAGCATTTGCATCCATTCTTTTAGCGAAGACCCTGGATGTGTATTCGTCGCATTACCACCTTGATCAAAAAGTGTCCGGAATATATTCAGAAAATTTAAAATACAAGTTTATTCCTCAAAAGCGATATTATCGCTTTTAAAGTACAACGCACTTATGCCAGCGTTTGATACAGCTCTTACACAAATGTCTGGTCGTCTTCGATTTTTCCATTAATTTCTTTCGGTTCTTAAAATGCGTTACCCGTTGTGGTTTTTTGACTCGATTAAACCAAAAAAAATCGTAGGAAGCCAAATATGGTGAATTGGATAGTCGTTGGATGATATTCGTTTTGTTCTTGGTCAAAAATTAATGTATATCAATGACATGAGCGATGGTGAGTTTTTTCCCACAAAACCTTTTTTTAGCGAATTGCTTTATGTAAACATTCCATAATGCCCAAATAATAGTCCTTATCAACTGGCAAAAAATGCGTGGTGTGCAATGCCGTTGTAATCCATAAAAACCACAAGCATCGCTTTCTTTTGGATTTTTTGGTCTTGGCTTATTCGGAGCTTTCCACTCACTCGTCTTAATCCATGTGTCGTTTTGGAAATCATGTTTTGACGATATCCACGCGGTTGCTCTATTGCATGAAGTTCAGTTCCTTTGGGACAAAGTTTGCAGCAACCTGGTGTAAACCCAATTCATTAACTATAATGCTTTGAACGGATCCATAGGCAATGTTCAACTGCTCTGCCAGCTTTCCGATGATTCATTTGTGGTTAGTGATCAATTTCTTTTTTTCACTTTATTGAGGTTTTCATCAGTATGTCTATATAGCTCTAAAGCTGATAGGTCTGATTATTCCATCATTTGCGATATTCGTCGGAACCAGCGTATAAAGGAGCATTTTTTTCACTGGAATCTTCTTCCCAAACAATTAATTGCCGCTCAATCGGATGTTATCTTTGCCCGTGGACGAGCACGATGAGCGACCCTAAAACAAAAGTTTGCCTAGAGAGACAAAGAGACAAACTTGACGAAACTTTCGTTGAACTTCAAGGCTGATATTATTAAAGGTATTAATGCTGGCTGCCGTAGTCGAATGGGTTGGTGCGTGACTACCATTCGGGAGTGCGCAGATTCGAATCTACTTGCATGAAAGATCAAAATAAAAGAAAGGTTTTTAATAACGGTCAACCCTGACAAACTTCAGAATGTATTTCTGCCATGAAAAAGCGACTCATAAAAAATAGTTGCCGTTCGGAGTCTACTTAAAACTGTAGGCCCCTCCCACAAGTAGGAGGAGGAGCTCAGCCAACATCTAAAAAGGGTTAAGCGCCAATTACATATGTATATATATCAATGCAATATACGTGTAAACCAAGTCCTCTCCTAATTTTGATCTTCTGATTCTAATTTTGATAATAGAGAAATGTTAATATTTTGTTTTTAGTGCTAAAGTTAAAAAAAAATATTTATTTTGTTTAAAAAGTATAAACGATTTATTCTGTCATACTATGCTTGTAGGTAGGAAATATTAGTAGGGAATATAAAAATTTATTTTTTTTAATTTTTTTTTTAATTTCAAACTTTTTTCTTCTTATATTTATATAAGTATAACATTTATCAAATTTTTAATATCAATTTCAACTGAAATGTGAACAATTTTAGTTTCTTCCCATACTTAATAAAGAACATAGCAACATAACATAGCAAAAGATCCGAAACATTTACCATAAAGGTCCAATAAAAGATATACAAAAATAAAATAATAAGAAGATAAAACTATATAATCAGCACCACAACACAAACACTGAAACATACTTGAATTCACTGCCAACGCGCAAAGATAATGTGTACTTGTTAAGCAGCTAATATCTACATATAACCAAAGGCATTCTTACAAAAATTGTAGAAAAAACATTATCAGCAGAAGCATAAAATATTAACAGATTTAATTAAAAACATAACTAAATAGTTTAAATTTATATAAAATTAAGTCTTCAATTTTTGGAATTAAACATATGCATGTATGCGTAACACCACCTCTACTGTTTACCTCTCCTCAAATGAAATATCATAAAAACAGGACAAAATAAAAATAAATTCTCTCATAGAAAGCTGACAAAATATAATCAAATTGTTAAATAAATTATAATTTGAACCAGAGGAAAAAAAGAAATAAAAATGTATTTGAAATTCAGCTGTCAGCTTTATTTAGTGGAGTTGCTTGAAGAGTTTTAATGGGGTCTTTGTGTGAAATTTTATATAACAAAAATAGTTCGAAACGCATTTTTTCCTTTGCTATAGTAACATCTTTAGTGTATACAACTCTCTACTTTCCAGTATTTTTTAATCACAAGATTTTGAAGAACTTTAAACCTCCTTTTCCTCTGTTTAGCTTGACAATTAACATTAATTTTAATTTGCGGTTCAATTTATTTCAATCAATTGGACAAAAGCTACTAATTATGAAAGAGGTTATTCCTAGGACCAACTTTGCCGATAACAGTCCTACTACAGAGGGCCAAATTTTTTATGGAGAGTTAAAGTTTCAAAATTTTGGGCAGAAAAGCTAGCTGTGTATCGAAAGTCTTATGTATAAAAGGACTTTAAATATAATTTCTGTAATAATTTAATGATCATTTTTTGTAGTGCGTTTTAACCCACTACCACCTACATAAATGGATGTTTTTGTCCCTTTCTCAAAATATGTAAAATTAAAGTTCATTAAAAGAGCCGATTAGCGGATTGAAGTGTTCTACAAAAATTTTAAGCAAATAAATTTACTAGGTGTCGCAAAGGCGAAAGACTCTTATGGGGTAAGGTGAGAGTACAAGAAAGCTTTGTCCAAGCTAATATTTAACGATTTTGCTTAGATGCATTAAATTAAAAAATTAAAAATTACATAATTGAAGTATCAATGAGGGATAAAAGTCGAAATACTTCTAAAGCCAACATTTCAAACACGTTTTGCTCGATACTACAAAAACGACACTGCGTTGAAGAAAAACTATTAGACCAAGATTTTCCTTTAATAAAAAAAATAGTATAAAACGCAAAATCAGTAACAATTTGCAAGTTTTACGAACAGCTGATTAAATTGTTGGGAGGGAAAACTCACAAAAATTAAAAAAATTTTCAGTTTAGCGACCTCGTATTAAATTTCCAAAAAAAAAAAGATATTAAATGCAAAATATCGATCTTACATCAACCGTTCCGTTTCATCATCGCTGTCAGATGAACAACATTTCATTAAAAATTGTATTGTTGTGGCAATCACAGCTTTTTTCCAAGCTATTTATTACAGCCAAGTTAGTTAATAACCAAGAAGTGTAAGCATAAAACACAAAAGCCACCCTCAATGCTTTCGATTTGTATTTCGGAAACTGCACCAACGGTGACTGGAGGCTGTGGTTCAGTAGTACAAATCTCTACATAATTGGCCGATTTCTATTTAATATCAAAATAAATGTATTGTAAATTGTGCCTAAAATATATTTACTTACATTCTCCATTTTAATCCCGTTTTTTTAATTTAAAACTTTGACTACTTTGCGATCAGCTGTTTTTCTCACTTGCAAATTCTTAGAAGTACAAAGAAATTTATCCATTAAAAACTGTTAACTTGCCCTAAAAATGGAAAGTCATTTTGTTCTCTCACTTTCCCTACTTTGCAAGTTTTTTTGGATACATGAATACCAAAACTTGATCTTCTTCTTTATTTTATTCGATTCCGAATATAGGCGATCATACAATTTATACAATATATATTACAACTAAATATCGAATTACAAACTTGATAGTTTGTAACAATTGTTATACAGTATTTGCTATATGAACAGGCTTAATCAAACCTTTAATTTAAAATTATTCATTAGTTATTGGGATACCATTTTTCCTACGAACACTTCATTAGAGAGGAGTACAATTGGCATCATACTCACGGTACGAGGTAAACTTCCCAAACCACTTCACGGTTTAAATCGGTACGTGACAAGGTGTGGCGGACTGTTGAAACCACAGGCCTTCGAGATCAATTTCCAATTTCAATTATAAAATATTCCTGGATAGTGAAGAAATTAAGAACGCAAATCACTACTATTACATCTATGGCCACGATATATTGAGCTTTGGAAATTTCATCAAAAAAAGTATCGGGGACTGATCAATAAACAACAAGTTATGTATATTCGGTGAAATATACAGAATCGCTTTCAATATAGGCGCCTTCTGAAATAATACTCGTGTGTATCTTCTCTATGTCTTCTATTTAGTGAGAAGGGTTCCTCAAAGTCGTAATGTGACTGGTGGAAGAAGAAAAAAGTCAGCTGGAGTCATATCAGGTGAATGAAGTAGTTGTTCCGCAGAAATCCATTCACTTAATTTAATAGCCTCAACGGAAGATGAGCTATGGTGATGCAAAATCCTTTTGTTATTATACCGAATATTTTGCATTTTCCAATGAAATGCCGCATAAAGCCGTCCATAAGCACACAACAAATCATAAGAGTTGGCTTGAAAGTAGACAACATTTTTGGTTTTCCTTGCAATCGGTAGCGAATGGGTGGCAAAGTTGACGATTTGCGTAATTTCTTCTGAGGTTTCAAAGTATATATATACATGAGCGGAAAAATGGCAACACTCATAATAAATCCCATCATAGATGGCAATTATTTTATATTCGCATTTCCTTGTTTACTAGGCGGCGAACAACGTGAAATGAAAATTGTCAACCACACAGTATGTAGCGAAACGAATTTTAACTGATTCTTGTGATTTGTTACGTGTGTGTGTTCCGTTTAACGTTTATTATTCTTTAACTGCCATTTGATCTTTTACTTAAATTTTGCCAATCGCTTTAAGCAGGCTTTTTAAATGATAAATACTTTTATTGGCAGAATGCGTAACACACAGTTATATATCTATGAAGCTAAATTTCTCGCAATATTTGAAAACAATATGACCTGCTTGTATGTAGTCTGGTTGTGGATATAATGAGCAATAATAATCTTACATATTTCTTTCTCATCAGGTATGCTTGCAACCATGAATCCTTAATATTTTTCTCCCATACACAAACTTATTTTTCTGAAGTCGGACGTAAAGGAAGAAACTATCACATTTCTTGTTATTTTTTGTCTTGTAATATCGTTCAAAAATTCTCAAAACAAAAAAAAAACATCTAGAATTAGAGTCAGACATAAACTCACACAAGCACAAGCACGCAATGTATTAAATATGAAAAAAGGAATTGATTGACACACGTACACGCGAGTATATCAATATATTGAAAACAAAAAAAAAAACAAAATCAGATAAAACAAACAAAAAAAAAGTGCATAAAAAATCTCTAATTTCTTCTAAAGTTAGGGCATAAAACGAATTATAAATAATAAATAAAAATTTAATTAAAATTGGCAAACAAAATATAGTAAAAATTTAAAGTTTTACCAAATTTATATCGAAGTGGCGAATGCTAATGGCAGACGCATTCAACACTCTTTAGGCTAATAAAAGTTAACTTACATTTAATTGGCTACAAACCTAACCGTAAAAACTTCTCCACAGCAAATTTCCAATCACTAAAGCAAGAATAAAAAATTAACAAAAATCAGATTCCCTTTAAAAAAAATTATATATTGTATGTATATAAAATAAATATTTTGGCAATACAAACCAGTCAGTCTTAATGAAATATAAAAAAGCAAATGCAGACAGTCTTAATGATATATGAGAACAAAATGCAGCGATATTTAGGAGCAGTACGAATAAACATTGTAATCATTAATCACTAACAACTAACGGATTTACAAATGTATTTGTGTATATTAAAAAAAAGAGAAAAAAAACAAACCACTGTAGTTTGAAAAACAAATTATTTAAAAAACATTTTTAAATCAGTTTTAAATAAACAAGAAAATCACCAAAAAACAGGCAAATATTGCAAATTTAAGAGCAAACTCCAAACAAACTTCAGCAGAAAACTAAAAAAAAAATTAAAAACATAAAAAACACGAAATTATATTAAAACCGAAAGATGCTAACAAACTTATTAAGAACCAAAACTAAGATTGTATAATTTATTTATTTTTAATAAGTATATTAAGAAAAACAAAACTAAATCAAGTGAAAAACTAATACCACCCGAAATTCGCAAATAAATTCATCCAAATGCAATATGCATGTGAAAAAAAGAAAAACAATAAAAAATATCTAGTTAAGCTAGAATTAATATAATATAAATTTTCCAAAATCACTTTTCAATACAAAAAATATGAGATTAAGCAATTTCATAAGTAAAAACAAAGAAAAAAATACATAAAATAAATATAAAAATTGGGAGTGAAAACTTTAATAAAAACAAATTTATAACAAATTAAAATACTTAGTAAGCAAAAAAAAAAAAAATCATTTTTGGTTAAAAAATTATTTAAATTATGATTAGAATTAAATTGAACTTCGCAAACACATGAATTAATATAAAACACACAACCAAAAAAAAAAACACCGTGAAATGATTAAAAAATAATAAAAATAAAGTATAATGCAAAGACAATTGAAAAATTAAAAAAAAAAATTATGCCTTTTTCTATGGAGTCTTAGTGTTTGCAGAGTAGGTTATTTTCTGTTGAAATGGTTGCGCACTGTGGGACACTGATGCCGCGTAGTGAATTTATCCTTATCTCTACTAAAACCAGTGTTAACTTTTTAAAAATTTTAGTAGTTCACTGATCTGTACTGAGTAGTGAGATCTTCCAATTCATTAAACTATTGCCTACATAAAATGGTAAATCTAGGTTTGGATAGAGCAGGGCAAGGGCACAGGAGGTGCGATATCGTTTCTTCTTCTTACTCATCTTCAAGTCATGTGCTTGCACGCCCATCCTCTGGGCGGAAATAAGTTGCTAAGACTGTTGCTAAGTTGCTTCTTTTGGCTTAGCAGAGATTTTGTGCGTTTAGCGTTGAACGTCGCCACAATTGTCAGGCGGTTTCCTCACGTTATCTTGCATTTGTTGCGCTAACAACTGCCTCAAAGATAAGTAGCTTACAAGTCTGTAAGGGTGTATCTACGCCATTGTATGTGCACTCATCAATCAACTGGGTGGCAAGTTTCGCTAGTTCATCGGCCCTGCAGGTAGACTTAATGTCACAATGACCAATTAATTCATGTTGCCTTAGGCGAAATAACACAGTCATTTCATTAAGAGATGTAAGGCATTTCATGGCTACTTTGGAAGTTGTGGACTGCTTTGTGAGGCATTTTATCACCGCCGAGCTATTAGTGAAAATATAGATAGCATCTCCAGGTATTGCATCACACTCTATCAGCGCCCCGGCTTGTATTATTGTCATCACTTCAGCCTGAAATATACTGCAGTAGTCGCGTAGCCGAAAACGAAAGGAGGTCGCACTGTCCTAAATCGTCCCGTGTCCATTCTTCCCTTGAGGGTAGGAGGCTCCCACCTACCAGTGGGAGTGCATAGTTCACCAGTCTGGGAAACTCCGTGGCCGTAGTCTGTTTTTGACCACTTACTTAAGGTGTCCAAACTTATTGCCGCATTGCAAGCGATATATCTTGGCTGCAGATCTACCGGGAGAAGGTTTAATATCGCATGTAATGCTTTCGATGGCGTAATTGACTTCGTACCAGTTGTGAGGACAGATGCGAGTCTTTGAACCTTGTCAATTCTTTTAATGCTCACAACCTCCTCAAGGGTATTGCAGAGTAAGTATAAACTATTTTTAATAAAATGATGAAGAAGCAAAAAATATTGAAAAAATAACTAAAGGAAATTTCTAAGATCGGGTAAACCGAACTGTACATACTCGCAACATATTCTTCGAAATTTCAATAGCGTTGCATAACTTTACCTCTTTTACAAATTTTGAGCTTTATTTCCTTATCACCGCTGAAATGGTATACGAGGTGTGTTCAAAAAAAAAAGGGTGATTTTTAATTTTTCTTAATTTCTATTTTATCTTCTTCAAAGTAGTCTCCCTCAGATTTAATACACTTGTGCCTGCGTTTTTTCCAATCCTCGAAGCGATTCTGATATGCACTTTTTGGTATGTCCTTGAGTTCTCTCAGCTATTTGGGTTTTATCTTCGAAAAACGAAGTCCCATGAACACTTCAATCTTGGGAGCAGGATAAAGTCGCAGGAGGCCAAATCTGGTGAATACGGTGGCTGAGGCATGATAACGGTTTTGTTTTTGGCCATATAATATCTCACAAGCAAAGATGAGTGAGCAGGTACATTATTATGATGCAAAACCCACAATTTTCCACAATTCCGGCCTTTTCTTGCTCTTGGCTTCCCTGGACTCTTCCATTGGGACGATTGGGCTTTAGATTCGATGTCATAACATCATCATCAACATTACATTATTCAACAATTCCCGAGAGATGCTCGTGCGATGTTATTTCTGGTCAAAATTCAACAGTTTTGGAACGAACTCCGCTGTCACACGTGTCCATGCCCAAAACTTTTGAAAAGATTGCATGGCATGAGCCAACCGCAACAACTTTTTTGACTCAGAGTACTCTCACTGTATGTCACTGTCAAAATTTCAAATGTTTTAGAGGACTTAATTCGATTTTTACACAAAATTTGATGCAATTTCTTTCAATAGCAGAAAATCACCGAACACGCAAAACACTTGTCTTAATTCTGCCTCTCACAAATAAACTAAACATGCTGTATTGCTAAAATCGTGAACATATCTTCGAGACGCGTGTACCAACATAAAAAAAATAATAATCGAAAGTCGAATGTACGCAGCCCGAATAATTTGAAAATTAATCTTATTTTTTGAACACACCTCGTATATCTGTTCTTTTTAAGTAACGGGAAGTAATGACCAATATTGAAATATTAGTCCATCTCTTATCAAGATTAAAATATGTATCTAAATTTCTTGCAGAATCTTAGCAAATTTAACGCATATATTAGGCAAAATAAAAAGATCTTAACGTTTTCGCGCTGTATTTCGGCGATGCAATTAACTTAGTTATGAAAAATAGTATCGATGGTGGTCGAAAATTCTACCAATATTAATTCACACTGAAAGTAATAGGTTTTATCCAATTTCAATTGAACTATGCAATGTAACTAACTATATGAATGAAATACTAGCACTTGTATGAACGAAAAGACAAATTACCACTTAACTTGTAGCAAAAACTTCCAATATAAGAATTATTTCACTGTTCAAAGATTTAGTCGGTAAAGTGTTTTCGACAGTCGCAAATGAATTTGAAAATTTTGCAAAATTAATCTAGGAAAAGGTTTAAAAAAAAAAAAATGATTTACGAGAAACCAAAGCAGAAGCTGCATTAGGGGGAAATAAGAGGTATCTATTGAAACTTCAACGAACATCTCGAAGACCTTGCCTACGCTGATGATATATGCCTTCTCCCCGTCAAACACACCGACATGCAGAGCAAAATTTAAGGGCTGTTCTCAATCTCGTTGAATGCAGGACTAAAAATAAATCACGAGCTAATGAAAGCCCTAAAAATTTGGTCCACGAGCAGCCGTTTCTCTTAAATGGTGATCAAATTGAGAACGTTGGCAC